>JAPYZJ010001488.1:0-27044 GCA_030522765.1 Ophioninae sp. B BG-2022a | reverse complement strand
TTCAAAATTAAACACAAACGGACGGTATCGTACCTTTGATTCGATGACCTTATGCTTGTTGATTAAGATATCTGGAAGGGAACTGATTCATAACAAACTTTAACACACCACAGTACACAATTTCGTTTTATAAAGGATTGCTGTTCAATTTCACTAATTTTTTTAAGAAAAACACTGGTTTTGATATTTTTGTTTACATCACACAAACGCTTACCGAAATGGCGTGGCTCGCGTATGGATGTCACGTGGCGAATAACAACCAATCATAGCGAGCCATTTGACAGTTTGCAAAGCGTTCGTTTCGAGCTGCGTAACGCTCGCCCCGCTATGCCCCCCCCCCCTCCCGTACGTCCCGATCTTTGCATAATTGCAGTGCAACGAAAAACCCATTTTTAGGTCTTCATTTTCATCAATATCGGATATGTCCTGTTGGACGTGCACTTTCTATCATGACAGCGATCCAACGATGTTGAGACAGGATACTACTTTGAAACTGTGAAAAAATCAGTCTTCGAAGAAAATTATGTTTTGGAACTCTCGGATTTCATTCTTTAGAAAAACTTTGAACGCGCATATCTCTAAACTAATTTTCAACGCCAGAACCACCTACTCTGTCCACCTCATTGAGGCGTTGTTATTCAAACGATCTTTTTGTATGTTAAAACTACATCGAATGTATAGTAAAAATTTATAAATTTTATTTGAAAACTATATTTATCAAACTTAACAAACCATGTATCAACATTTTCATTCATAATTTCAAAAAACAATTCAAAACAATATTCTTTTCTTCCAGCACTCAAAGTAGAGTCCTGCTTCAATTACCACGTTTAATTGACACGTTGCTTTCTCTGATAGCCCAAAGGGTAACGGGAAAATGAGGTAGGGACGGAAAGACGAAGTACAAAACTCGGTTTGTACGAGAAGAGAAAAGCGCACCGTGAAGACCCGAGTTGATAAACCGAGCGAGATTTAAGAGATCGCAATGACGCGAAACGCAAAGAGCGGTTGGTTGGAAAACGTTGGACATTTCTGTTCGAAGATCCGTGTTGCTCCGGCACACCTACACTTCCATAGTTTCTCGTATACGTACAAAAACCGGCATTGCTCCACAGCGGAAAATAAATTTTCATCCGTATAAGTTTATATCCGAGTTGGCGGTCCGCTGGCGCTGCGGTACAAGCTCTTCAGTCCGTAGAAGAGAAACGGCACGATTGGTGGTGTGGAGGAGGGTCGAGGGAGGCGGAAAGAGAGGAAGAGCGAAGTTGTACGCGGTGAGAGAACCGTGGGAAATGCGGTAATGCGTCGGCAGGGCATAAGTCATCCCTTGCTTCTGCTCTTGTTCTCTGTCTCCTTTTAACCTTCTCCCTGTACTCCATCCTTCGTCTCACCTCCACTTTATCCCTCGTTTCATACTTTGTGGCATGTTACGTGTACAACTTGCTCTCTCTCCTGTTCCATCTCTCTCTCTCTCTCGCTCTCTCTTTCACTGCTTTTTCATCCACGCTCCGGGTCTACAGCGATCCGTACCGTGCATTATTGTATATACAAACAGCTTTGTAACCCTCTTAGGGAGCCGCTAACATACGCACGTTCATAATAGCTCTTACACCAGACATTTTAGCTATCCCCCGGAGCATAGTCGCACGTACTCAATTGTAGAGATACGGACGCTTTTGCGAGTCAACGAACTCACGATTCGGCGACGCGGAATCTGCCCACGATTTATTCTAGGTGGATTCTGATATATATTCGTTTTCGGAGAATCAACTATTTTCGTGTAGCTTTCAATCGTTCAATTTCTAATCATCGTTTCAGGATCGGAGACACTGGGTCCAGGGGTAGACAGTTGTAGATGATTTTGAAATCAATTTGTGATTGAGGCGAGGAGTTCCGTTGGACTACAATTCTTTTGGATTCCTAATTTGTAGTTAACCTCAAATCTACAGCGTGGAATTCTTTTTCAAAATCACATTTTGGAAATTCGGATTGTTGGCCATCAATCGAGGATTCTAAAGGATATCTGCGCGATTTTCGTACTCGGAAACTCCCAAATAAAATTTGAATAAAGAATCAAAATAATTTTCGTTGTATTCCAATGGCGCAGTCTTCAATGTCATCATCCGTATCTTCCCAATTATTTTTCGATAACTCCACGAAACTGGCTGACCCGTGACGGTCGAACCTTTTTCGCGAAACAGTGTTTCAGTCCGAATGTTTCACGTTTGGGGTATAAATCCCTCGATCAAAGTTTGTATCTTGGATGCGCGTGCATACGTGTACGAGTGTTCAGGAGGTGAACTGCCAGACACACGGAAGTCCGATTTTCTCATGTCGGTACATTGTGCGGATATGATAGGTAGCTTCGTCTATACCGTTGTATTCTATCCTATAAAATAATACATAGATATCCAAGCGCGCATATACGTTGATCGAAAGTATCCCCGTTGGTCTTCACCGGTCCTCCTACATCCTTCCGTGGCGTAGCGCTAACCCTCTGGGGGGTTGTTGGTTCGTCAAAGAGGCTAGGTTAAGCGTTGGAAGCGGAAGTACGGCAAGACGCGGCGAGAGCGAACGGACGAAGCTTTTCTGAGTGTGGGTGTGTGCGAGAAGCCTCTGTCCCATATACACGCGGCGATGCGCGTGGATATATCGATATTGCAGCGAGAAAACGGGGGAATAGGACGGATGTAGCGAGAGAGAACGAGAAATTCGACGGAGTGGCCGACGCGTCGGGACGGGCGGGGGTAGAATGACGGGTTGGGGGGAGGGGGGTTTGGATAGAGAAAGAGAGATCTGGAAGGATTAAATAGAAGAGCGAAGAGGAAGAAAGATGGAAGTACAGGTTGAGCCTCGTGCGGTAGCCGAAGGCATGGTGTGGAGGTTAGAGTGGGACACGCGGGAGGGTGGGTTTTGCCAGAGGGTTTACGTTGGAGCTTCGTGGAGGAGTAGAAGAAGGAGAAGGACGACGACGACGACGACGACGTCGACTACGACGACGACCACGACGACGACGACGAAGAGGGTTGAAGCTCAGGATAGATATATAGTTTCGGGTGGGTGTTTGTCTACGCGTGTGTGTGTGTGTGTGTGCGCGCGGCCTCAACCGTGGGGGTAGCTGAGGGTGAATCTAGAGAGGAAGGCAGAGCAAGACCACCGCCTCACCTCGCCTCTTTGCTACGCCACGCCTCGCCTCACAATGCACCGGATTAGCGATTGTATTGATCCGCCCTCGCTAGTTCCTAGAGCCCCCTTCTTACACTCCCCCAACACGGAGAGGAGAGAAAGAGAGAAGACACACATTTTGGTCGGTTGGTATATTATAGCTCGTTCTCCGTGATTCAACCCTCCCTTTGTTCCAAATGCGTATTGGAGCTTTGTAGTCCTTCTCTCTTCCTCTCTCTTTCCTTTTCTCTTCCCCTCTGCACCCCTCTCTCTCTCTCTCTCTCTCTCGCTCTATCTCTCTCTGTCTGTGTGATACTCCTCAGTCGATCGGAATGCTGACGTTCACCTCAGACGATAGCGAATGGTTCCTCTATGACATGGACCGAAAGCTTCCTTGATTTCAAGCCTGGGGACCGTTGGAATCAGGTCCATTCGCGAGAATTGATCGATACATCCGGTATGAACAGAAACATCGGAATCTTCGTATTCCTTCAGGCGTGAAAGACGTTCTTTGGGGAGCTCACGGCTGGTTGATTGCTAGCGAGCAACTTCGGCTCGCTGAATTATTTTCGAGAGTGCATTTAGACGCACTCCAATTACTTTCGTGGATATCGGATGAAATACCGCCTAGCCGGTGAACATCCTTCATCCCCTGCATCCGTGTAATTTAGTAATTGAATGAAGTGCCGAGGTGGAGGTACGGATGGAAAAAAATTCGAGAGCTTCGCGTGGAATAAAAATAATTGCGTATCTCTTAGCGTATCTCTCCTGTTCATTTTATTACGATATCAGGGACGTGACGTTTCGCGACTCGAGAGGATAAAAAAAAATGGTCTCCGAGTTTCGGAAAAAGTGAATCTGGGGTTGGAATTTGCATCTTTGTTTACCGTTAGCATCAGCTTTTCGGGATTGCTTCTTGCGATTCTGAGACGCCCTTAAGCTCAGTTATGAAAGCGACGGGAATTGATAACGTAAAGGGGCGAGAGTGGAAGTTGACGCATCGTACGATACGTGTAGCAATGAAGACACCGCGAAAGAGAAACTGTCCCGTGGAGAGAGCGAATCGACAAAGAGAGAAAGGAAAACGAGTTTCTGCTCTGACAAGATGCGTCGTGGCCATTTTGCCTTTGAGGGGTCGAAACTATGGCAGAGCGTGATTGCCAATGGCGTTGGTTGGATTGGACGTTGTGGGGGATGGTGGTGGCGGCCGACGGTCGCAAAGTTGCGCGTCCAGGGTCGAAGGAGGGTCGAGAGAAAGGACGAAGTGTATAGGGCACGAGGAAACACACGGATACACAAACAGGCAAGCAACCAGGCAACCGCTGGGTTGAGCAACACACGGCTCGAGCTATATACGGGGTACGAGCTCGGGGGGGTTTGCTCTGACGCTGGCGCGTCGTCGGAGGGTGGCTACTAACGGAAGAACGCTTGAGAACGTTCTAGTCACGTTTGTATATCCTCGTAGGCATGGGCTGGCCCTTTCCCTCCAAGCGGAAATGGCGGATAGTTTCCTAGTTCCATCTTCGCCAAACGACGTCGATGCGTAGTGGCTAATTGGGAGGCTTCAGAGCTGGATAAGAAGCCAAACTTTATGGGAGCGAAGAGAGAAAGGCTCATGCGATTGGAGGAAAGTGTCGAGGAAAAAGAGGCTCGAAGTAGCAAGAGTTGATAGAACAGAGAAAAACAGGGTGGAAGGAAGAATATTCCGGGAGATTCTTTGAACAGGAAGACCGTGGTTGGTAAATGAGGAAATTTCCACCCGTATCTCCGTAAGCAAGTTTTTCGTAATACTCAACAATTTGGAAGCCCATTGGGAAAAGGACATCCAAGATAGTGAGGAATAGCGAAAGCGTATGAAAAAGTATCAGACGAAAAGAAATTGCTGGGTGGTTTTCCACCCTTGTAAGAGAAATACGCAGAGTTTTTGCGTTACCGGTAAGGACACACGCAGTTATTTGTTCACCAAACACTGGCACATACGGAAGGGAAGAAAGCATCTCTCCGCCTGTACGAAGATGCACGTACACTTTTACACCCTAAATGACCCCTCTTCTATCCGGTCGGGTCGCGATGTCTCCGTGTCTCGTTTAGTCAACGTCGAAGACCGACTTACTGGATCTCCCGTCGCCTCCATATTTCGTCCTCTTCCATTTCTCTGCTATCCAGCGCACACACTGGCGCGTACGAATACGTAGGTACATACGGAATACATAGTGGATTGCCCATATACTACATACCCTCGTACGAACCAACCACGGGTGGTAGCTCTTCCCTCCGTGCACCGGCACCATTTTTCCTTCCATCGGCTTCTTTTTGCTCGAGCTGCACGCCGCCAGATAAGGTATCTCCGTTTCGTCATCCGGCCAGCACCAGCGAGGTCGAGCACCACACCACCACCTACAGCAACCAGAAGCAAAGTTTCCCAACCACCACCATCAACACTCGCTATCCTAGCGAGTACCTACATATGCATCCACGTGCAGAGACAAGCGGAGCTTTCTGGATCAGCCACATATATCGCGGCCACTCTGCTAACAGTCAAAATGTCACGTCCTCCATTAACTCCAAGGATAAATTGACGTACTGTACGCCCCTATGACTATCAAATGGATGACACGGGTTTCCCATGGATCTGGGTAGCTGTAACGCAGTCTTTCCGCGCTGATGGACCACCATCCGACTTATAAATGTGTATATATGTATATATACACGGGCGACTTCCAACCAATGTAGGAAGAGGATACTTTGCTTCTTCGTTCTTTTCCTAAGCTCCCTTCAGAGAAGAATCCTTTGGCCAGAGGAAATCTCTGTTTCGATAGCTCTTACTGGCGTCGCCATCTCGTCGGAGGTTTCTTGGCCAGTGAACAGTCGACAAGAAGACGCGGAACCGCCATCACGTGATCGCGACCAGGATCTTTGTTCTGGAACACGGTCCATCCTCATGGGAAACTTTGCTCCTGTGGAACACTTATGAATTCTCTGCTTTGATCCTGATAGGCTTACGTTATCGAGATCAACGGTGCCAAATGCAAGTATAAGTCACCTTGTTTTCCAACACTCGAAAACAGCATCTGCCATCGTCATGCCAAACTTTCCATCATTCTACGCGACGAAACATTTATTTTTCGGTACCAACCAATTTTACCATCAAACAATCAGTGATTTCCCAACCCATTCTCTGGACGTTTCAAAATGCAGCCACAAAAACTCATTTTTGCTCCAGTTCATCGATGCAAACTTCACCATTCCTCGTTGCCAAGCACACGAGTAGTACCAGAATGCTCAGTTCGTTGATCCTTATCCAACACTTACGTGTACCTTTGAATCTTCGAAGTGACGTAATCGATTGAAGCGCGATAACTTTTGAGAGCCATCAAATGGATTTTACGACAAGACTCTCGGCCTTGAGACACTAGCAGTTGGTAACTCGACACAGATATACGTTTGCCCGAACTGTGCCCATCTGTAATGGCTATTACATAGTCTAGCAGGGCAGACAGCGAGCGAACAATAGGCATTATAACTCTCCTTGGTTATCTCCAACAACGAGGGTATAATATAAAACGTACCTACCCCCCGGCCTCCTCCTCCTCCTCCTCCTCGTCCTCCTCCTCCCATCACCTACCGCCATTCTCGTGTACGAAAGACGTGGACGTCGATCTATTCGAGCGAATAACTCGGATGAAAATTTTCATGGCTTATATAACGCGACCCGCAAGCGTGGGGAGGCGCTGTGACGGTGGTAAAAGCGATGCGAGATTTCCACGTTTCTGGGTATATAGAGCGGGGGGGGGGGGTGGAGTTAAAACGTTCATACCAGCCACACACATAACCTATACACAAGCTGTCGTCATACTTATACATTGGGAAACTTAGGCTTCGTCCATAACTATACCATTCTCGTCTCCTGTCCTTACGAGATGAGGGAGACGCTGGTAGTTGGTTCTCTTATCAATTTATAGTTAGTTGCGTCTCGTGACCCATTAATCGGGCCGTCGTGGTCGCAACGACGACGGAAGGTAGACAAGCCTCGAAACTGCTCAACGATATATTATCCTGCGGTATCAAGGTACATAGGAAGCTTCATACGAATTGGGTCACTCCTAGTGTTACCAATCAATGCTCCGGTCTTCGATTCATCCTGATAGGAATTCGCGTACGATCATGGTACTTGATATAACATTTTGGCTCTTTTGGCAGCTGGTGATGAGAAAACTGAGGGATGATGGTTTTTTCCGATTTTCGAATCTCGGTGTTCTGTTTTGAATGCTTCTAACGGTGATTTGGGCTGGCGTTAACGAACGTTTCTCAGGATCATCAGGGTTCCGGAATTCGAAGGAAGAATCGGATTTTGATAGTAGAAAGAATGGTGGAAAATGAGGAAGAATCTTTACTGCTTTTTAATTGATCGTTGAATACTCTAGTTTGTTTGTGGGTTCGACGATCTTTGAAATAATCTTTCAATCGGCACAATCGGGTATATTGAATTTTCGGTTCGTCTGGTTTGGCGATTCGTGGATTGTTGTTTCGTGTGGCTATACGATAGCGAGAGTTTGGATGAAATCCGCCGTGATGACCCCATACATGAATATACCTGAAGGGGTATAAATATAGCGCCCGGAGTCTGGTCCGTCCATCGCCATTTCGTTCCGCTTTTACTGCCGTCTGCGGATCTAGTTTACGGTCGCAAAACTAAACTCTGTATTAATTTCACGAAAACACACGTAAAATCAACCCCCTTTTCTCAACCCCTACGTGGGCCATAACGCGAGGCCAGTGAGCTAAATTCCGCTGGTTGCGTCTGCATCCACTTGCCATCTCCCTCCCTGAGCTCTCACACCTCTCGCGTGCTCTGGCTCCACTCGCTATTTCTTTTTTTTTTCTTGTATTCCACAGCCTGTTCCTCTTTACTGTCTGTGTGTGCTGCGTCACCTGGTCTCTGCTTTCCACGCTCGTTAAACTTTAATCGCCGTAGACTTCGCTCTCCTCGTACGTTACTTCGTATAACGAAAGGATTTTCAAGTCAAATATACGTGTTTGGGAGATAACGAAAACGAGAACAACCCCCAGGGATTCCGATGGAACAACCACCGGGTTTCTTTCAAATCGATCAGCGATACGAAAATACTCCTGAGCTTCTTCGAAAGCTGGAAGCGAAATCAACTTTCGCTTTAATGTGAGACGATTCCGATAATCTGATGAATTCTGATGATCACTTGACTTTTAAGTCTCGTTGAGTGACGAGGGTGGCAGAATATTTCATTCGGCCTGATAATGAACGTAACATCTTACCAATAATTTGTAATCGCTTTTTGTTAACTAATTTTCGATTCCAATGAAGCGAAGTTTGCATCTATGGAATGGTGAGAAAGTTTATTTTATTTTTTTAATTGTCCCTTTGATTTGGGTAGATTCAAGAGAATCGATTAAAAATTCCGTTAGTGTCTTCGAGGACGGTTTGCGACTTAAATGTTACAGACAAATTTAATTGTTGATTAATCCTATCAAAATAATCAGGACTTTTGCTTAAATATGTACAGATACGAGATCTCTATCTGAAGAGTATCACGTTTTTTTCCAGATTAATTTATAGTTCTGAAGTTGACATCATTGGAACCTAACAATGGTTTCTTAAATTTCCCGTTGTTTTTGAGGTATTCTGTTTACAAAATACAAATTTCGAGGCAGCCTGAAAAAATCATTCGTAACTTCGTTGGAACCCTCATCAACAGTCGACTGTACAGATCTGCCAAGAAGTTAGATAACACTAAAATCATGTTATAATGAATATGTCAAAAAAACATTTTTTGTTTGCGAACTAATAACGCACAATTTTCAAGTTCACACGGGTGATCAATTCGGACGCTCAACTCTGATAAATCGGGTGAAATACTTTAATCACGAGGATTCCTATACTCATAATTTTGATCATCCTGGCTGACCTGACGTCATGAACGTTTACACTGCAATCGCTGGGATCTTCGTTTCCGAGTAGTTCCTACTCGTACGTGGGACTGAACGGTGACGGGAATTTGCAGGCTCGAAACGTCCTCGTACGGTTTTACATGGCCGCCAAGGGATTCGGGGGTCAGTGGACGAGGAAAGGGCGCGACGAGGAAGACCGCTGGGGCACGAGAGTTGCGTGCGTGCGTGCGTGTCGGACGAACAATGAGAGAGTGCTCTCGTGCATTCGTGTGGTGAATTTCGTGGGTGTCAGAGTGTTCTGGGGTGAGGAGGGTGGTAGTTGAAGAGGGGTTGGAAGTATGGGGGTTTTAAGGCTCGAGGAGGAGAGTAGTAAGCGGAGGGGCTTTCGCGGTACGAACTCGTGAGGTGCGAGAGGGTGGCTACTCCGATAAAGGACGAGGATTGCCTGCGATCCGGTACGAACAAAAAAAAGAGAGGAACGGGTGGTAAAAGAAAAAAGAAAAGTGCACGGGGCAGATCGGTGACGTTTTCCCGTTGCTCGTTTCTCGTACGTGTACGCATCGACGCTGAAAAGTTTTGGTGGTAGTAATACTAGTGGGAATTGTAAAATGGAGGAGGACGGAGATAGAGAACGAAAAAAGAAGCCGAGAAACGCGGGAGAGTAAAAATTTCATACGAAGGACGAGACGGAAGCAGGGTAGGAAGAGAAACACCAAGAGGAAAGGGCGAGGGGGCACAGGGTGAGGTTTACGACTCCGGTGTCTTCGTGTCCATCGACGTATGCGTGCCCGTGTTCCCGTACTCAAAATGGCCTGGGTCTGGCAACACGCCATCCAGACGAGCCTTGCAGGGCGAAGGGCGAAGGGCGAAGGGCGAACGAGAGAAAAAAACGAGGCATTCGGGAAAAGCGAAAAATGGAAAGAACGAGAAGAGAGCGGAAAAGAGAGAGAGAGAGAGAGAAAGGAAAAGCGTTGCGGGTGGACGAAGCACAGTAGGGAAAAAAGAGAAAGGAGAGAGACCGAGAGAGAGGGTGGAAGGAAGCCGGTTTTCGAAGGTCGTATAAATCGAGCGAACCAGTGTGAGCAGCGACATATAAGGGAGGTTATCGCAGGGCGGGTTGCGGAGAGGTAGAAGGCTGAACACAGCGCGGGTGTTTCTACTTGTTGTATACAAGAGCATTCGTGTGAATATGGACCCTTCGGTACATTTTAAATTGAGGTTGTTTGTCACGCACTTCCATATTTTATCACCGGTAGTTTTATAACTTTGCGCACGATATTTTTTCGAGATTTATACTCGAATGAAAATATCGGCTAGTTGAGTTTAACGTCGCAGAAATCGATCAAAGAGGGTAATTCGAGTCATTTGGATCAATTGTTGTTTTCAATGCTGAATTTTTTATCGTTTCGATGCAACGAAAGCTTATTTTTCTATATCACAAAAATTTCATCAACTTTTCAATTTCTTAAATATCGAAAGTATCGGTTAAATGTTTTTTTTTATCTTTTGTAAATATAAATATGAATCTACGAGACAAGTTTTGTATTCAGAATGAAACAAATAAATTACGTAAGAAAAAAAGCATTTGTTGCAACGATGCAAATAGGTATACTTTATCCTGTCTACTTCTACTGTCATCAATTCAACTTTCGGGCTAAGCTTCAGCCGTGCGAAGGCCTACGATTCAATGGCCTCTGAAATTGGCCAAGAGGTTTGCGTCCATAAATTTCAAGTGCCCATAAAACTGTCTACTCTTGGACGTACCAATACTTCCCGAACAGATAACGGGGCCCAAGATTCGATCGGGGGCCCAAGATCGCCTTAAATCCTCCTGATCTCCTCGTAGACGTTTTTTTCAAATCAGCAAAAAAATATGGCAAGCGTGGGTTCCGTATTGGCACTAATTCTCGCGAACGAACTGACGGACGCCCTCACACAGACGTGATGTCTTGTGATGCTGCGAGGGATGGGAAGGGCTTTGTTACGGGGTGGTTAGACTTCCGAAACGGCAGAGCCGTCCTTCAAGTGTGCGTGATGCGCCTCGTTGGACGAACCCTGCCACATGTCCGTGGTTCATCCAACGCTCTCATAAATAAAGTACTAACTTCGCATGCGATATTACATTCGTGTATGTTTAACTTTTAAACTCGTCCATGTATTTCGTACACGTGGAGATGACACTGTTCAGGAATATCAAATTGTTGAAGGATAAAAAGGGCAAGCCCAGAATTTGGTTCTTGGAGCGACAAGAGCTCGTATGACGTTGAAGTTTGCATCGTTGAAACGCAAAGCAAACGCATTTTCTACCATTTTTACTCAGTACTATTGTCAAGTACAGAAAATGGATCATCGTCCAAACGTTTTTTGGTAGTTTTTTGCTTTTGTTTAATTTGTCCAAAAATAGAGTTTTTTTTTTCATCTGAAGCCCGAAGCCGTTAAAATATTTTGCTTTGAGTCTGAAGATTTAAAAAAAAAGGCTCCAATCTACAGAATTTTCTAGAGATTTTTTAATCTCGAGAGTTTCTAAAATCAATTTGAAAATAAATGTTATGTTGAACGGAACCTTCATCATTAAATAAAAAAATATCTTTATTTTAAATGATTAAAAATTTTCTAAAATAAAAGAGTGAGAGAGTTCGATTTCTATCTTTATTCTTCTTTCGTCTCTCTCTGTCCGGTCCATGCCCTCTCGTGCGTCGCGAGTTCAATCCTCCTAACTATCCACTATGCCCTTCGAACGTCCCTTCTCCATCGAGAGAATGTCCTTTCCAACTTCCGGTCCACGAGGGTACGTATGCCCGGATTTATACGCGGCGACTTGTGCTCTCATTCCAATGCCCTAATGGTCGTTAAGATTGAGCTTCGCTCATCCACCGACGACCCTTCTGATTCTGAGCCATTCGAACGTGGAGGATTGCGACGGCTTGCATACATTCCCTTCCTTCTTCCGTATCTATTTTCCTCCACCCCCTTGTACGCTCGATATCGAGAATTCCCGTCCCTTCTCGTCAATTGCCAATTACTCGTTGACTGCCCGCTCTTTCGCCATCTCGCAAAAGTCCGGAAAATAATTGATATGAGATTTTAACGGAAAAGAATTCTACTGAGGGATGCTTCGGATGAAAAATCGTTGATTTGAGTTACGAGTGTACAAACCTGCTCGTAACATAGCTTGGAAATGCAATGACCTTGAAGTACATCGATGAAAGGTAAAACTTTAGAAATACGTCGCTATTTTACGGATTTGCGACGAAGAGTCGCGAGTATGGGGGGGATAACCCCCTACTCATTTCGCCCGCCGGAAACAAACCCAAACAAATCCAAACTTTTTACGAATTTTTAAAATTTTCTTAAAAATATTTAAACGCAACTCCGGCAGACAAATTTACATTCGACATTTAGGGGCGAAGTCCCTTAAGCCCTTTACTCTTCCAAAAACCACGAATTCAAAAAATCACTTTTTTTATTTTACTAAAGTTTTTATCAATAGGTACTTTAAAGATTTCTCGCAGCAAATTGCCAACGTACATTTCTAATTAAGTAAGATGGTAGTATTTGAGTGTTTTTCTAGTGCAAATCGATGAAATAACGTTTGCGGTCACTTAGAATAATTAATGTTTGTTGCATTTTAATTATTCAAACTTCAACGTCCTTTTTCATCGGGTTGGTGAAAATTGATCTCTTTATGTTTTCATTCTACTAGAAGTTTACCATCTTAATCTTTAAACGAGATTCCGATAATTATAAAAATTAATAAATAAAAGAAAATAATATAAAAGACCGTTGCATCTCAGCAAGCTTCAACGTCACGAGGGGTAAGAAGTTGCTCAGTTCACTTCAGAGGTCATTGCTCATCTTCATTGGTCAGAGGTTATCCATCACGAGGCTTTATCGATTGCTTGTTCCAAAATTGGAACTCAATCGTCAACGGAACGTCGTGACTTCCTCTTTCATAATTTAATAAAGATTCTTTGACGGGTTGAAAAATAAATTTCATCACTTTCTTGATTGGCCCTAAAAATTTAAACCGTAAGGGAGCTCGACACAAAGGAGGGTGAAAAGGGGATTCAGCCGCGATGAATTTTGCTCGATTGTTCAAGGATTGAAGACGCCACAGAACAGGCGGCGCACACGCGACGTCACAGCGGATTTATTTATTTATAAATGCAACTTTCATTACCCGGGTCAATGGGGGTTTCGTGGTGGTGAAATAATTCCAATTAGTCTCACTGCATATGCACCAGAGGGCGTGTCGAGTACGGGGAGGGCATTCTTTATCGTCAAAAAGATGACAAATGACGATGCGCCAGCAAGTTACGATTATATTCGACGATAATAAATCGACAAGCAGCGAGACGAGACGCCGTGAATATTCATCAGCAAAAATCTTCCAGGTCGTTATTATAGCGAGAAAGAGAAAGAGAAAAAAAGAGAAAGAAAGGTCGGGGCAGGGGGGAGAGATAGGCAGCTAAAAATAGTTACACGAGAATTCGTCGACTATCCATGTCCCGTGGGCAAAGTTTTCAGTATTTTTCTTTCTCACCTCATCCGTCCAATGTTCAACGGGGTCTAGTCTCTTTACTCTCAAGTTTGCCGAACAACGAGCAGGAACAAAAAAAAAAATGAAAAATCAAGAGTACGAGAGAAAAGTTGGCTTGTAGTACGTTATGCTCTCGCTTTAAATGAACCGACTCGGTATAGCTCGTAAAAGTCCGTTCTACCAAGTAACACGTACACATTCGGCAGTATTATAATACACGGTACAATTCGCCCCAAGGGAGATGATTTTTCAGCGGAATATTTTGCACCGTGTTTGCGTGCACGTACTTGTTTGAAAAAGAAAACCAGTGGACTTGTATCGAGGTTTGATTGTACCATTACGCCTCGAGTTCCGCTCTCGAATTACTCGTTATTGAAAACTCGTTGTTTTAAAAAAACTGCCCTTGCGTCAAAAATCAAATGATTTCAATCAAATTTTCTCCTTTACCAAAACAAAATGAATTTTTTGTTTTTTTTTTCTCCTCTTTTTTTTTGTATTGTTCGAAACCGTCTTTTCGTCCTACTTCTCAGATTTCCGTTTTTTTCGTTGATTAACTTTTTACCCAAAACCGCCTTTTAGCTTTACTTCTCGGATTTCCATCTTTTTTGTTGATCAACTTTTTACCAAATGCAGATATCGCATTCATACTTCCACACTCTTGTCTCGGGAGATTCTGACGATTCCATTTCAATACTAAACCTATGAAAACAAATGCTCCCAATAAGTTCTATAAAGAATAGAACTTTTGGGTCATTGGCGACCCAAGGTGTTTTTCAACGACCCTACAGAATATGGTGTAGATAAAAAAGTTAATTTGTAGATCTCCAACGAAGAAGTTCGAATCCATTTTTTGGTTAAAGTCAAGATTTGAGAAATATGATCCTCATTGCTGATGGAAAGATTTTTTTGCGGATGGCAAGAGTCCTAGAAGGCGGCAATTTCGGCGTTAAAAAATGCGGACCACATTAGGAAAGGGTCGGTAGAGGGGATGTGCACTCGATTCGAAATCCCTTCGTATCCGGATATGTACGTGGTGCAAGGTTACTATAGGCAAAGCTATATTACGCATATCAATGGAGGATGAGAGTAGGAGCTAGGAAATCCCTCTCTCTCTTCCTCCTTCTCTCTCTTTCTCTCTCTCTTTCTCTCGTCGCTCCTCGTCGACGTCGCTTCATTTGAATTTCAAAACTTTAAATGCAAGCCTGTACGTATAAGATAAAACAGCGGCGATATACCGTTTTAATAAAGCTGCGAAGCGGTCGAGAAGAGGAGGTTGAGAGAGACCGAGAGAGGGCGGGAGGATATGTGAGGAAAGAGGGCGAAAAAGCGAGAGGGATACGTACGACATTCACATATGGCAAGTGGAAGATAACGATAGAGAGGGGACCAGGGAAGGAGAGAGAGGGAGAGAGAGGATGAGAATGAGGAAGAGAGTGACTCTCGCAGAGCGATGACGTTGCAGGAACTTTTTGAATGTAATCAGCTGTGCACTGGGGCGTAAAAAAAAATTACACTCTCTAGTATATAGGAGGTATTTATAGCTCTCTCTCTCTCTCTCTCTCCTTTTTTTCCTCTCTCCCCCTCCTCCTCCTCTCGGTCACGAATATTGAGTAGTTTTTCGAGAACGCGGCCAATGGCCTACCAAGCGTCATCCTTTCGCTCCGTTTTCACTCTGGCTATTTTCGATTTGAATAAATTCTCATTAACGTCTCGATTCGCGTTAATAAATCATTCGGATTGCATCTTTCACTGTACACCACTGCGCCGTTACTAGACGATAAATTACGAATCGGTAGTCGAGGCAGGAGCGAGCACTTGATTATTGGATCGCCGCTCAATCTTTTTGATGTCCTACAGATGACGCGCACGGACGCGTGTGCATGAAAATTTAAGTGTAGTTGATGGTTCTTTGGATTGAATACGGTACAGCTCGGGATGTTTGGTTTATTTTCCCACAGACGAAATGTCATTTTTATTGACGAAATGTCATTTTATCTCGTTTTTATTTCAGATTTTAAGAATTGGAACTATCCTCCATCGAAAATAGGAGGTGGGTTTCGATTAGATTTCTGTTCTTATTATTTTTTAAACACTACATGAAACTCATGAATAATTCAATGGAGATAGCTTCATGATACAGAAAATCTGGGAAAGTCCTGGAAAATCAAATAATTCTACCATGGAATTTGCTACGTGTTTTTTTTTAATTTTAAAGTGTTTAATCTGAGTGACTTTCGTTACAATAATTGAATCTGCCAACATAATTATTTCGCAATGCTAAAAATTAGAATTTATATTAAGAAGAATAATTATTGACAACAAAATTGCGTAATATCGTCATTGTAAGGACGTCGAAGGTTTTATCGTTAGAGTGCAACCATTTTCTTTTTTTTTTCATGTCTTTATTTTTATAATTCTCATAAGTCTTTTTCCCAGTTAATTTCCTTTCCCAATTAACATACAGATTAATCTTAGAGCTATTCTCACAGCCCAAATTCGGGCAAAAAATATTGGACTACTTGAAATGACTATTAACTATTAACTATTAACGACTATTAACAATAATACCAATATTTTATGTCCAATTTTGGGCCGTAAAAATCCCTCTAAGAGTTCTACAGATGGTTATCAGAAATCATATGGAATACAAATTTCAACTTTACAAGTATCAGCATGACAATTGACAGTCGTTACATCGATAACCAGAATTGAATTCAATTAATTCAATATTTAGTTTCATTGCATACCTACAATGTGAACTTGAAATATCATTGACAAAATAACACAAACCTGAAAAGTCAACATTGCCAACATCGAAAATGGTCTGGAATTTTTCGACCGAAATATATCGCCTCTATTGTTGAGATTTTTTTGGATGTAATTGATTCTTCTTCGTAGATGATCGCAACGTTAAATTTTAGTTTTATGAATGCCCAGTAGGGTGGAATGTTTTTGGATACTGATCGATTTTGTTTTCATCTCCGTGACCCTGGAGGGCAGGAAGTTATGGCACCCAGGGAAGCGCAGGAAAAGCTATATTTCAAAGTTTCCCAACTTCGTAGCTAACTGTGTCATGGCGGGACTCCTCCCTGATCTACCCCAACGAGATAAACCAGCTTGATGGGCGGAAGGATCCAGAGCTCTCTCTTTTCTCCTGTCCTTGCACCCTCTCTCTCTCCCTTTCTCTCGCTCTTTCCCTTCCTCGACATTGGTGGAAGGGTGGTGAAATTATACCAAGGGGTGTGCCGGTGGTGAATAAAAAGGTGCTCTACAATATGGGCCAACTGCACAAATCGATGAAACGATGGGCTTGGTATGAAGCAATGTAAATGTAATTGGTCGCGAGTAATCGAGCCTCATTTCTTCCGAGATCATTGAGAGCAACCTGTAACATAAGTAAATGAAAAAGGAAATTATACTTTCATCACGTACGGTTACCCAAACCCAATACTTGGATGGGTGACTTCTCAGGATTGACTGGACCCCAAACATCAACCGGCTGATGGTGCTGAATTCTCGGCAGTGATTCTAAAAAACCTCTAGTAAAAAACAGCCACTCCTGTTAGCGCAACTTTCCAGTTTCCCTGTGCCCTCTACAAAACGTTCCGCAGAAGCAGCCTTAGGTACATAAAAAGTCCCAAATAAAAGCAAAAGGATCGTGACTAAATCCAAACTTCCAAAAGAATCCAATTCCCAATACAGAGACAATTGTTTTTTGTTCGCAAGCCCTACCCAATTATAAGAAGAGAAATGCCAGTTCAGAAGCGGTAAACTACAAAGACACGTGTTAGATCAATCGAGGCACACGTTTTATAGGTTTTACTCATTTTTCTTATCCGGATTCCCGGCCGTTTGGAGAGTCCTCGCTGACGGAAAATAAAAAGAGTGTACTTAATCTCCTTTTCATTATTCCCGTAGCTTGAAGACCTCTCGGCTCCTCAGATCTAGGCGTCCAGAGTTTCATGAGGCAGTGAGATAAATAAAGTGAGAGGGAAAGAGACGGAATCGCAAGAGAGAAAGGCACGTGGAGGAGGATCGGTGGGGAGGGGATGAGAGATAAAGAGGAAAAAAGATATATTCGAAGGATGATGCAGCGACGAGGGATGCTGGGAGTCGCACCGTGGGAGTGCTTTTCCTAGACCTTTTCGAGACTCACCCCTTCCCCTCTCCCTGCCTCCCTGCAGCCCCCGTTAGACGAGGGTCGCGAGTTTACGGCCCGTATCCCGTCTCGGGAGTATAACGCGAGGCTATATGTATGAGCCATAGTAAAAGGGGAAAATGCAGTAGAGAATGGACGAGAAAGAGGGAGTGATCAAGAACGAAGGCAGGCTGAAAGAGAGAGAGAGAGAGAAGGAGGGTTGTTCTCACGAGCACGTTGTTTGTGAGCGGTACGTGGCGCGGCATTAACGGCCTCACGGTAGTAAATTCTGGATTGTGTTGGTGGGCAATGGACGTTTTCATCTCCACCCTAGGACCCGTCGGTGGGAGCTGCGTCTAGACTGGTTAGAGACTGCGTCCTCTCGCAAAATCCCCCCGTAACCTTTTCGCCCGTTACTTTCATCCCTTTCTCGTACAATCGAGTGGGCATCGGGGCTTCCGTGACTGAAGAGACGGAAGTCCTGCTGTTTCAATCGAACGAACATCGAGGAGGCACTTGCTTATTGCCATTGGACTTGTATGTTGAACGTCAATGGACAAAAAGTGGATAAAAAGTGTCGTTAATCGTTTGGTGTCACTTAGCTGGTTCGGGGTACCTAGGGTTCATGGTTTTTAATGTTTTTTGCTGTTGGGCTACGAAGATGGTATGGTAGGGACTTTGCATGAAAGTGATCTGTCGTTTTGTTGGCTATGGGTCTTTGCAGTGTGTAATATTAATAAGCACTGATATTTTTATTCAAACAAAGTCCCAGCGGCCCTGTTTGGCCAATGGGTGCAGGTTCTCGCAAGGGTGGTGTGGAAAAATCTACTTTCAGTATAATAACACTAGGGGCAGAAGAGGATCGGGAGGATGGATGACCAAGTAGTTTCCAACCCAATTTTTGGTTCCAGTGAATTTAACGTTAAAAATCGTCGAAGCCACTCGTCCTGGTGGTCTATTTTTGTTTACCCATTTCAACTGCATCCATGCCAATCCTGCAAAAAAAAAGATTGACTCCCGTCGTCCGGTTTTACAGAAAATTTATGCCGATGAAAAAAACTCATTCTATAACATAATCCCTCCACTTCTCAAGCTTCGATCACACCTTCGTGGGTTTGTCCAATTCTCCGCCCGATTTTCCGAGGAAATAACGAGTGTCCTCGTGCCTACCGAAGTCTGAGGATATATTGATTGCAAAGGGAAAATGGGATGTGAAATCGCGTGACAATTGTCGCAGAGACGTAATCATCCCCTCGTGAATGTTCACAGTTCATCACGCGCGAGTCCTCCAAGTTTTCACCACGATGATAGCTAGCGATTCCGACAATGAGCTCTACATCCGTGTATGCAACGGTCTTGTATACACCGGAACAACCCCTTGCGTAATTGTCTTATCGCTGATTCATCGGGTGGGCGGAACATCGTGTAACGTTTATGATAATGATTAATAAATATTAAATGGGCTGTAAAAGCCTTGTAAATCCAGAAGCCCTCGGTTTATGCCTCCGTTACAACAGATCGTGCATCCTCGAAGGCCTCTCTTCGAGGGAGGGTATAATAATGCTGATGATAGGAGCACGAGAGCATGGAAACTACGACGACGACGACGACGACGACGACGACGACGACGACGACGACGACGACGATGACGACGATGGAGATGCGTGTTTGTGTATTGGACACGCGGATAGGTGTCTAGACGGGCTACTAGACTGACACGTCGTATGCAGTTCTCTCCCTTACACACCCGCCCTTCCTCCCCCTTCGCCCTTGTCGCTCCCTGTACTCGCATCGTTGCACCGCGTCGTTTAACGACGGAGAAGCCAACGTTATGGTCCACCTATATAGCACATCGATGTAGTAAACGACCTTGTATGTGGCCTGGCCGTTGTACCTTCTGACGGGGGTGCGGAGGATCACGCGTCTCACTCTTTCACCTGACGCAACCTCTAAGCGCGTTAACTTTACAACTCTCGCTTCATCGCATATGTGCAGGGAGAAAGTGCATTTTTAATTTGCGGTATCCGCGAGCGTTCTGAAATCCCATATCTACCAAATCCCCGGGTTCTGGGGGTTTTGGGGAATTTTTATCAAGAGCCCGGAAGCGTTGAAAAAATGTTCGAAAGTACCAGATTTTTTATCAGTATGTTGATAGTTTACGTACAAAGTAAGTTTTATCAAAGTGTATGTGTAATTGAGTTTAAAAACACGCGGGCTCCAATATAAGCATTGATAATTGGGGTTGAACTTTGGATCATGTGGTATAATGATATTCTTGCGCCGACGAATAGGCTGTCAGGTACGTATAAGTTCTTGATATTTCTTAGTTTGACTCCGTAAAGCGTTCAACTGGGTATCGAGCTAATGATGAAGAGTGAAACAGCTACGAAATCTGAATTACCTTTCGAGATCATATTTCCACAATGACGAATAACCAAATCACCAAAAGTCCGATGTTTCCGAGACTTTGGTTCGCACACTCGAGTAAAACCAGAAAGGGTGTACTAGAAAGAATCAGAAAGGGGTCGTCTATTCTGGTACGGGTTTTTTTTTTACAGTTTTGAATGTCCTTGGCAAGGTCAAGTCTGTTGATGCAACGGAAGATAGATTAGATCAGTGCCGATAGATCATGATGTACCTTCGAGTTCCACGTGAGAACTCGAAGTTCCCCATTTGAACTCAAGGAATTTCATATATCAGAACCCACTTTGGGTAGACGACGACGAGGCGGCAGAATGTCATCAGTGTACGTGCGAGTACGAATATTCGAGCGTTTCTCATTTTCTTTATATTTTTTTTACGTATGTGCGTGCGTGCTTGCGTCCGCGTGTATGTTCAGCGTCGTCGTCGTCGTCGTCGTCGTTCGTCGTTTGCGGAGAGTATGGCGTGGGGCAGGTCCGGGCGGTCGATACCGCCGTCTGCTGCTGCTGTGCCTTCTCTACTCCACGCAGCGGAGAGACTTCCACCAGCAGCACATCGCCAGCACTTCTCTCTTCCGTTACGCCACCTAGGTCCGGGTCCGGCTCGCTGGCGTCATTCCTGTCTCCCTCCAGGTCGTCCGCCCTTTTCCTCCTACCTCCTCCCCGCCTCCGGCTCCTCATCCTTCGCTGAACACGAAAACTCGAGAGTCTCTCTTTCTCTCTCTATCGTTCTCTCCTCTCGTGATTCTCGTCTTCAAGATCTCCCACAGACAGCGGTCCTACTACGTTTCCTCCGTACCTTCTTCACGGAGGGTCGTTTTCTCGATGGTGGAAAAAAAATTGTCAATTTTGGCTTCTAATGAAAATTGAAATTGAATTCGCAATTAGCCGTAATTGAGATTGTCTTTGATGTTGACGGTAAGAAAAAAATAGCTGCTTACGCGGAACGTTAATTGCTTCATTTTAATGACACTGAAGTTTGCATTGTACGGGCGCAACGATATTCATCTTCTGTTTTTAATTCTTATCGTCATAGGAAAGCTTCTGTTGTAGGTGAAGTTTTTTTGTTAATTAATTTGTTATAAAAATATGTGAAAAGATTCGAGACATCTTCTTATTATAAATTGGTTAGGGGAAATTGATGTCGTTGAGGAAAATCTATTTCTTATTTCTACTAATGATACGTAGAGTCTGTTTGACAAGAGCGTGCACGACCAAGTTTGAAAAGTATGTGGGTGAAGATATTGAAAACAAAAAAACACAAATACTGTATTATATCAACCGTGGTTCTTCATTATTAATAAGTGATTGGCTCCCCAGTAATCTTAATTATCGTCTGGTATCTCTGAGACATACCGTCCACGAGTTTTATCTGGATTCATCTCCACACGTATACCTTTACTGGATGTTTTGTAGTCTGTTGCATCAGGCCATTGATCTGGATAGACCAGGTATAGTTGATTGGACATTGCGCCCAAAAAGAAGATTTAACCAAAATAAAAACCCCGCTGTCGCAGAATGATCGTATTTAGTTCGGGAAAATCAAACTGCAAACCAGAAAAGCCTCTGAACAGTAGTTTTCAGCAATTCTGCATGGAATATGTCATTTGTAATAATAAATAAATTCACTACACACGCTCTAAAAAAAGCAAGAGCCTCTCCAACGCTTTCAATAATTGTGAATAATCTTTACGTTTTAAATATCGATAGGTACAGAACTGAGATGAGTTGGTGTATCCGCGACTTCTGGGTCAGATCATTTTTATCAATTCTAAGTAGGAGTGCTGCAAAATAATTTTTAAGTCCTTTCTTTATTAGTAATTCGATTTTAAGGGGCTCGGGTGGCGTTTTTTGCCGAGCTAGTCCACTAAGAACTACATTACTACAAACAACTCCAAAAACGATTACCTGAAAAATGGCAAAAATATTATTCGATTAAAAACTATTTATACCGATATCGTTCGAGAACGACGTAATCGCTACTGTAAATAAGTTTACTGCAATCGACTACAAACGATTTTGAACAAAAAGCTAACTTATGTAATTTAGTTATTTTCATTAAGGGGAGTGGCGTTTATTTTCTATGACCTTAATTTTCTTCTGAGCTACTGAAATCGAAATGAATGAACTTACAATCAGCTGAACACATAGGTGCTCCGAAAATAAGATCGGAGATACTTGGTTAAATTCGGACAAATCTTGATGGGAGGATTTCTCTACCTGCGCGTGTTCTACCCTCCAACGGTTTCCAGTAAAACAAACTGTAGCCTCGCACGTTTCTGTCAAACCGAATCTACTTCAACAATCCTATTTTTTCATTTTTACATGAGCCCGTCTCGATGCTTATCAGTAATCGAAAAAGACACATTTATTGTTCCCGAAAGGGCGATATTGTTTTTAGATAAAAAAGGTCGTAACGTTAGGTACTACCAACTATAGTATTTGTTTACTCTTTCCACAGTGCGCCATGCATAATTCCTAGTTATAAACTTTTATCGTAAAAGTTTATCGCAACGAGACTTCGATGTGCCTCGATGGATTGTACGTTATACTTTCCAACGGTCTATCAATAACTATTCGTACTTGGCTCTGTCGACGGAGACCCCACCGTTCAACTTGTAATACATACCATCGGCCGTTTCTCCACCGAAGAAAAAAAAAAGAAAAAGAAAGCCTTGCTTCCAGCTCCCCTCGTTTTCCAGTACGCAAAAAGGTCTCGTATTATGCGTTTACGAGAGCGGACGTATACTTGTACCTGCGTGTATGCCCCGATATGCCCGTGTCTGCAAAAGTATGAATAAATATGTGCGCGACGACTTCGTGCACGCAAAATGCGTGAGGGTAGATCGCAGTAAAAAAAAGACCTTCCTATGTCAGACTGGTGACAGACGTTGATTCGTCCAGCCAACTTCACTCACGCGGACGTATCGTATAATGTATGCCAATTCACTTAACTACGTGCATTTTCCGCCTGGTGCGTAAACGCTTGCGCAATTTCATATTTATATTTACACATATTCATGTATACACACATATATATATATATATATACATTTGCGAGTGTATGTATGTTTGGGTACATACGTATGTATGCACATATATACACAGTGGAGTGTTCACATTCTCGAAAAGTTAACAAATTCCTAAAAAACATTTTTCATATTTGTACATCTTCTTAAAAATAAATGTTTGAATTCGTGCAAATTCGTAAAATTAACTCTGAGAATTCGTGAAGATTCTTAAAAGGAATATATAGAATTATCAAAGTTAATTTTTAGATTTTATATACATTCTTTGTGCGAGTTGGAATTGCGACCTGGTCTTCATACCTTCTTCATTATTTCTTAAAAATAATTTTTAGAATTCGTGCAAATTCGTAAGATTAACTTTGAGAATTCGTAAAAATTCTTAAAACGAATTTCTAGAATTACCAAAGTTAATTTTTGTAATTTCTATAAATTCTTTGTGAGAGTTGGAGTTGCGACCTGGTCTTCATACCTTCTTCATGACTTCTCAAAAAAATTAAAAACGGGAAATTCTTGATACGAATAACATTTAAATCATAACTTCTTTAAAAATTAAAAACGAAAAATTCTTAAAACGAATTTATAAAATTAGCAAAGTAAATTTTCAGATTTTCTATAAATTCTTTGTGCGAGTTGAAATTGCGACCGTAAGCCTTCATACCTATTCGACACAGAAATGGAATTTTGAAATTCTGAGCTACACACCTTTCAATAAGCAGTTCATTTTAAATGTCTTTATTTAGTAATTAATATAGCATATTTATTATTCAATAATAAATATGGAAACAGCAGGCTGCTATAATGATAGTTGCTGCTGTCCTCGAAGTCAAGTGTCTTCAAAATCGTTTCCAGCATATGAACAAAGCCCCACACACATACACACTCTTTATTTTTTCTCGATCTCGCTAGTTCCGTTTTTCTCTTTGCCATCCGCAAGGGTTGCGTGAGTTTGCAGCGCCTGCGTTCATATCCCTGAGGATGGGGATATGGGGGTTGATTGTGGCCCACCGACTCTCGCTTCAACTTCGCGAGAGTAGATTACGCAATTATCTTATGAGAGCTCTCGCTTGTACGAGCTAACTTGACCCGTACGCTTGTACTCGCGCGTGTACTTACCTATATTGCAAAGTTACGTGTATGTATCCATAGGTCACGAGTCAGCTGAAATTCACAACGCTTCGGGGCTCATCCTCATCGCTGGAATCTCAAAAAAAATTACGGATCTTGAACACGCGAATTTTCAAAAGTTCGCCATATCAAAACTTTTCCGATTAGAAGTCGAAGAGCAGCAGAAGAAAAAAATATTTTGGATGATAATACCGCTCGACTCTGGTTCGGTTGCCGTTGAAGCGTGCTTTTTTAAAGTTTTAATTCAAATTTACATTTTTTCCAGAATTTTTACTATAAATTTTCTTAAAATATTTTCTAACTGTATTGCCAGATCAACATTTATTTTGAAAATCAATAACGTTATAATTCTGTTATTGAAATCGTATTTTACAAAGAGTATCTAAGTTATAATAAATATTTTGACGTTAGCAAAAATCTTCTTTTCGTTTTACTACCGACGTCTTTTCACTGAATTGATTTCCAATATAAATAATGTGATAAGGGTCCAAGGTAATATCTCGAATAGACTGCTAATGAAGTTTATCGCAAAATAAAAATTGATTTAACCACTGTGCGCACAAACTCGGAATATAGATTGGCGTATATGTCCGCAATACTGAGTCCAAAAACATTCGTATTTTCCCGAAACGAAAATACATTGTATTTATTACGAAAAGGAACAAAAGACCATTTTTATTTTCCTTTTTGTCATAAAAACAACAAACTGAACAAATTAAGAAGACTTTTCTGTGCCCCCATCGTTGCAACGCAAAGATAATTCTCGATTCTGTAACCCTATTTTGTTCATAATTTACCTAAACAATAATCTAATTTATAATAATCTATTAATAAAAAAATCATCTAAATTTCAATGAGTCGTCAAATCATTTTTCTAAATTCTATTTATTCAACTAATAATTATCTAAATTCTTATTATATATTTAAATAATAACCTAAAAATTTGTTTCCAAATTAACTTTACATTTGTATTTTAATATCGAAAAGTGTTTCAATAATTTTCCGCATCTTTGTCGTTTGGGGACACTTGAAGTGTGAAGTGCGTTCAAAAACGACGATCCAAAACTCCATTCGATTGCGTTCCAATGCAGAATTACATACGATGCAAAGGTGAGATCCTAAGTGAAGCAAAAGTACGAATCGCGATAATAAATTCATTTGGCTGATTTCGTTCGTAAAAAAAAAAAGATGATACACGTTATCGAGACATCGGATGCTCTCGTATAATACGTCACCGCGTGGATGTGCGTGTTCTTATGTACTCAGGTACGTATATCGTAGAGAAGGCAGAGGTGATAGCGAAGTCCGTTGGACTCTTGCGCTACATCACACAAGAGAGCTCACAGCGTTACACGCTGGGCGTGTAAACGTAAAACGAGCTCTCTGTCCACTCTCCTTTTCTCCTCGGTGCACTCCTCTCCTATATTCACTCTTCTACGCCGCTTTCCTCTACCCCTGTACAC
The DNA here is from genome assembly GCA_030522765.1 of Ophioninae sp. B BG-2022a. NCBI lineage: Eukaryota > Metazoa > Arthropoda > Insecta > Hymenoptera > Ichneumonidae > Ophioninae sp. B BG-2022a. The sequence goes on along the minus strand of JAPYZJ010001488.1, from coordinate 1,239 downwards.
GTTTAACCCCTTCTAACGTCTACACGTACAAACTCCGATACATTAGTGTGTGGACAGTGCTGATGCATGCTAAGCTTTTCCAGCGTGTACTGTACATGCATATCGACATAAAAAAAAAACGTATCCTGCAAATTGGTGGCATTACGCAATTACCCGAGGCTGTGCCCGACGACTAACCTCCCATAACCCTCCAGCCTCTTATAAATAGCCGGTGTAATCTTCCCCCCCCCCCCTCCTCTCCCTCTTCCCCTCTCTCTTTTTCTCTCTCACTGGGCGCCCTGAAACTTGCCAAGGTTTGAACCTTCTCAAGAGGACGCGTGTGCGAATTACCGTTTTCTTTTTTACGCCACGATCTATTACCGAACATTTTCGTTCCGGAGCGATAAAACGTCACAACTTTATCGAAACGTAGATATCGACAAATGAGCTCAATTGTGTAACCGTAAAAAAAAAGTTCTTTGAAAAGTGTTTTTTTTTGTATGGATTTTATGTGGTTTGTTTCGGGATCGAAATTGCATTTTTATGCTTTCTGGAACTGCGACTGTTATAATTTTGTCCACTGTCATAATAACTAACACAATAGTAATATTGCAGCATTCCTCAATATGAGGCTCACCCCCGCAGATTGAGCACGAACTCCAATACGTATGTATATGGCGTATATGTATTCCCATATGAGGAGCGTGCTTTTATGCTTTTTCCAGTTTTCTCCAGGGCTTTTACAGTTTTGAACTCCAGGCGAAGACAATTATTATTATTATGGAAATAATATAATTATTTGCGGTCGGTATAATATAGTAGAAATACATATAATTTTATTGTTTTCAATATAAATAATTAATAACAGAAATAATTGAAATATTTTCAGTATAAATAATGGAAAATAGAAAGAATTGAACTATTTCCATTATAAATGATCAAAAACAAAAATAATTCATATATTTCCCTTGTAAATAATTAAAAATAGAAATAATTATATTGTCTTCAATTAGAGGAAGGTAACCAAATATGGAATACCATTTTGTTTTTGTGTTATAAAAAAAAAGATAATGTATTTAAAAAACTTCTCTTCTTATTTATTTATCAGCCATTTAGTTGCGCTTAAGTTATCGATAGTTTTGTTTTACATACGTTAATTTGAAATATAAAATTTTCCCAAAAACAAAATCAACGTAAAGGAACCTAATTATGGAATAGGTACCCAAATATGGAATAGTATAAAACTATGTATAATAAACC
>JAPYZJ010001487.1:0-27049 GCA_030522765.1 Ophioninae sp. B BG-2022a | reverse complement strand
CAAGACATGTCCCGACAATATACAGATTTAAGAAAAAATTGTCAGGACTGTCCTGACATGCACCAACTGTCCCGACAAGAGTCGTTATGATCTAAAAAAGTCCCCTCATCGACCGCTTTACAAATATATATATATATATATATATATATATATATATATAGAAATAATCTCGAAAAGACGACGATAAAATGGACTTGAAATTAATATTAAAATACAATGAGTTTCCATCGTTCGGGTGAAACGAACATTACTTTTTAACGAAAAATGTTATCTCGCGTATTTCGGCTAGGAAAATCATGCAGGCTTTTCAGAGAGATCTCATTAATGGTCTACACCAAATCTGGAATATATCAAACAATCAAGTTTACTTTTAGTTAGTTAGTTAGGTTTAGTTTAATAATCAAATAATCTTTTTGTTTCTAATTTCGATTTTTCAAGGAAAAGTATCGTTTTTATTGTCAATAGTTGATGAAATAAAAAATGAAGGATAAAAACGTTGGCTATCACTGAACTACCCGCTTGCACCGAATAAATGCACTATATGTATCGCGTTTTGAAAAAAAAAAAACATTTCTCCAAAAACGTTTTGAAAATTTGATTGGCAGTTGCATAATGTAACTCTACGTAAAACGGTGTAGCGAGCAAGTCGTTGAATGATTATTCATACACGTTCAGCTTCATACCACAATTAACACGTGAGAGCGAGATGATAAGTCGAAATGATCTTCTCTAGTGGTTAATCGGCTTTGCATGGCAATTAATTCGTGTCGGTTCTGAGCTCCTCACCATTGCGGTTTCCTTTTTTTTCATTCTGGCCTTGATTCAAACCGCGTAGTAGCCAAAACATATACCCAGACTGTAAAGTCACAGATTTCTCGTCCTTTCTCCCTCTCCCTCTCTTTCTCTCCGAGAGTCGCACTTTTGCCTGTCTTTTTTCCCTCTCATACTCTGAATATAATTGCTATGCAAATGAACGAGAGCCCCGAAGCAAGAAGAACGGAGACGAATTAAAAACATCTGCTTCTTCAAGGGATGAATGAAATACCTGTTGGAAGGAAAAAGAATAAAAGGTGGAAGAATGGGACTTGTTTTAATAGAGCTCTCCTTGTGTACTTCTCACGTTGGCTGGGTGCTCGCCTTCTTTTGCCCCTTTGTGCTTTGCGAGCGGGAACAAAACAAAATGAAGATACATACAAAGTAACTTGATAACGTAGAATTTAATCTAATCTAATCGAATTTTCAGTTGCGTCAAAGGGCGAGAGCGGCGTGATAAAAGGAAATGTTGAAAGGTGAAACTGACGGTAGTTCAAATGAAGGCAAACGAAGAAAGATGCAAGGATGTAAGAGATACTCCAGCTCCAAAGAGCCACCGTCAGTGATTTGCCAATTCCAGTTAATTTTAGTTTTCATCTTTTGACACGATTTCAATAAAACATAGATATTCTTTAGGTTTGTGGAAAATCATTCGAATTAGCCTGAATAGCAAATTGAATCCATTGACGAATTGCCACGCTCAACTTCATTTGAGAAAGGCGATTGTAAGTTTTTGTTCCTGTGTTTAACAAATTGTTCAGTTTTAGTTTTTTTGTTTTTTTTTAATCGTATTTTATTCTTGTTCGTATTTTTTTCAATGAAGCCAAATGGTCGTCGACTGTACGATATGGATAGAGTTTCTCAATGCCTTAAACTTCGATTTTTTTTTTTACGAGGAAACCCTTTGTTCCTTCGCAAGTTTAAAATTATGTAAAAAAAATGGATGCCAAATCCATTAAAAGTTGGCCGGCACCCGAAGTTCTTGCGGTAAGTATTTTTGAGCTCCGTGCATTAATTAAAAGAAGAACGAACATTTGGGTCATCTCGGAAATTTACTAAAACGACCTGAAGGGAAAAAAAATATGGTGAAACGAATTTTTGTTGGTTTATTTACGAGTTATCCTTTAGAAGCCTATTTTGCCGGAGTACTCGTAATTTTTAGCTCCGAGACGTAATCATGAATTCGAAAAAAGATCGCTGGGAAAAGCCGGAAAGTCTTCAAGAGACTTTCTACGACTGGCTGACTCGGTAGGTGCGGAACGTCCCATAGATAATAAAAATCTCTGGAGTCCTCTCGTGCGTGTAAGCTCACCCTCGAATGCGACTTTTACTGGCTATCCTGCATTAAAAATACAATTTCCTTTTACTGGAGGGTGTCATTAAGGGGATCCTAGTGCGAAATCACCGAAGAGTTACCCAAATCGGTTCCCTTCGATGCTTGTATCCTTGACTCGAATAGCATCCACCGTTCAAAGCGAAATAACAAAGAGAACAGAAATAACGAATTTTCGAACTGCGAATTTGCAAATTTTCAAAATTCTATGCACAATGGAATTTTGTATAAACATAAACATAGATTAAATAAAGCTTCAAAAAGATAAGAAAGGAAAATAAGAAAGGTTCAAAAAGATAAGAAAGGTTCAAAAAGAAAGAAATAAAGGTTATTTAAATCTCGTTTTTTTATAAAGCCTACTCTTTTCTCAGTTCGCCAATCGATTAAATTAAAAAAAGGATGTATATATTCAAAATCTTTTTCATCTTAGATTGAATAATCCATGGATACCAGTGCAAAAAATTGACAATGTATCTTTCATAAAAATGAGGATCTTTAAAAAACGGGAGACCTTTAAAAATGTGTTATATTTAACATTTACAAATCCTTCCGAAAATTACATCGGTACTATTCGTATTGACTTTATACATACATAGAGTAATTTCAGCAAATTTGTTTCAACCTTCTCGTTTGATCGTTTTTTGACATTTTTAACACATATTTTTCTCCAAACGCTGGAATTTTTATTTGTCAAATCCAAGTTAAAAAATTATCAGTGCGTTTTTTCTTCCATCCCGATAACAGATCTGCAAACTATATTTGAAAAAAAAAAACGTTTTTCGGTAATAATACAAATATAAAAATAAATAAAATCAATAAAAGTGAGAAAAAGGATTATCGAGGAATTCCAAAAATTCGATTTCGACCCCATGCTTTCATCGTTGCTTTTAAAATTGCGTAGATAACCGTAACTTGCTTTTTTAATTGCATAGATATCCGTAAGTTATCGGGATGCTTCGAAAATACCTGTTATCTCTGACGAAGAGTTATGCATCGAACGGTGCATTGTTCCTGAAACGAGTGATTAGAAAAAATAATGAGAGCTGTCCGAGAGTGGTGACAGCTATTAGCAATCACACACATACACACACAAAAGTCGTCACGAGTACTTACACACGTACAGTGTTTCCCTGGTGAGATTGGAGGGTCATGGCAGTGAGGAACTCCGATAGGAGTGAAGAATGAAGGATGAAACATTTCCCCGTCTGGCTGTGATCCGTCAACCGGAAACGACGCAATTTGCATGAGGAATCGAGGCAAGCAGCATCTCGGGTAGAAGCGTAAGCAGGAAAGCCGCAAAAGCCATGAACTCCACCCACTCTCCTCCGGCTCCCCTTTTTGCTCACCCTTCCTTCCACCCTTTCTCACTCGTCTTGGCTGGCCCTCTTTGGAGACCTCTCTTCGAATATAAATATACAAATAAAGAAAATGAACGTTTCGAAAAGCGTAGAGATACGAACTCGATCGATGAACCGTCAAATCTTGATCATTTTGGTGACCGTGTATTCCGTGAATGTGTGCGCAAACGCAAATGCGACGAGGATCCTTTCCAATCCTCCTCTATTCATTCGTTTTCATCCTCCCTCCTTATGTATACGTGTACCAATGTCTATGTATTCGTAGCTCTTTATTTTGCGAGAAAACGCTGATTCACCGCTGATAGTCGCTTTAACCGCATTTCCTCGTTCGCAAATTCCCCAGAAACGTCGGTCCCGCCCTCTGGCTTAATCTATATCGAACCACATTGGTGAAACCCTATCAACGGACGAATCCATCTTCGCCTCGATAATCAATTTATATCTTCGGCTTGGGACTACACTCGCTTTTCTTTCCCCTACGTTTTGATGAAATCACGTTAGAACCACGACTCATCGGTGCACGTTTATTAAAAAAGATCTATCGTATTGAGAAATCGTAATTGATACTTGCAATTAAGAATTTTTATCGATATCGTAAATTTTGAAAAGGGATTCGAATTGTGTCACGTGGGGTGACCTTGTGGTTTGATATATTTGAAATATCGAGTCCTCTAGTCATGAAGATAAGGTTGACCCATGTAAGGCCCAGTGCCTAATTAAGTCTACGTTTGAAATATCCAAAACTACAAAGTCAAACGGATTGAGCTCTCATCGTCAAGTGTCTAACTTTGAATGCCTGCAATTTCAATTGCAACCGCAGCGCTGTGGCGAACCCAAACAAATTTTCAGTCAATAGAAGGCAGCGCCTGTGAGCACACGAAGGCGTTTCGTTTTTTTATTTTTTTTTGATGATTTTTGGTCAAGAAATAGTTGCAACGAGAAAAAATGGAGAAAAGCCACTGCTGACTGTTACAGCCACACAAAAAAAAAAGTATTTTGAACCTAGGGCTTTAAAACCAAGGAGTTATCTTTTTAATGACAACCGGCTACGTTATGAATGCTATTTTTGCACCTCTTGAGGAGTACAAAAAATTCAATTTAGTTTTACTGTAATCAAACATTATCAGGGGATATCACGCGATGAGCTTTTATTAATATCATGTACCGGATCGAGAAAAGCAATTCCGTAAGGATGTTGGGTCAGCATCCATTAATCCGCGTAAGAAAAAAAGCTCACTCGACCTTCGCAATCCTTGATTGTATTCTCGATTAAAAGTATCAAATATTTAATACCAAGAACCAATTTAAAAGGCTCCCTTTTTTTTCTTCCTTCTCTATCGTTTCTCGCATCCCTTTTTATAAAACATCGCTTTTTTTTTCATGCGCCACTTCACATTGCAAAGCTAAAAAGAGCTCGATGAGCGCTCGCTGGAATTTCATTAAATAATTCTCTTCTAGATAAATATACGCGGATAAGGACGTATATATGAGTTTTTCAATTTCCAATGGTTTGATATGTCGTCTCGATATACGAACTGATACGACATGCGAGATATTCCTCGATCGCTCGAGCCTTCGCTGCCTTTCTTTTATTGCATCCGCATTAATTTGTTGGTTCAAGAGAGGCAAGTTTTCAAAAGAGAGACAGAGAAAAACGAAAGGCGAAAAGATCAATGTTCCAATTGGTTGCGAAGACCTCTCAGCGCAACGTTGCATCCCATTTCGTATCTCTGCATTCGACTGCCGACTTTTTCTCGCGCTATCCATACGCGAGAATGGAAATAATATATTCCCCGGTGTCGATATGTATATATATAGATATATACATATAATAAACCGAAGTAACTTGATGAAGGGATGACTCTGAGAATGTTTTATTTTCCTCCAAACGAAAATCTCCGGAGAACTTGTCCTTCCTTCTCAGATCCAGGAATATGGAAAAATTTTACAGAGATATCGCATATTACGTCCCAGTGTAAATTCAAACTCAAGATCGATGGACAGAGATCGATTACTCTGTTCTTTCGCAGACAGAGTTTATGGAAAGGAAAAAAGAAATATTTAAATGTTAAGAAGATCTATCTGTGTGTATATATATATATATAAGGATTGATATATAAACATATTCTTACCTGCCGTCTAGGATATCGATTGACGCCCTCGTACTGATATTACGCTCGTGCAATAGCTGCAAAGTCCAAGAGTATTCCATGTACTTTTTCCTTTGATCTCTCAATCTCTTCCACCCCCTTTTTTCTGTCTCACCAGCCAGATTTTTTCTTCGCTTCATCTTTCGATTTTCCTCATTTTGTCTGTCTCTCTTACTGTCGATTCCCCTGTCTCATTTCCAGGGTATCCTACGTGAAGCCCCTCTTTATCCTCTGATATCTGGTTCACTTCGTCATTCTCGAAGCTTCCGGGCAGCCGAGAAAACGAGAGCAGTACGGATAAGGCGGGAATAATAAAAAGAAAAAGTAACGAGGAGAAGGGTAGAGGGATGGTGGGCGTCGCGAAGAAAGGACCAGATCTGACAAAGTTGATCTCGTTTGTGCACCTGGAATAGAAACGTGCATGGCAGATAAAGAATTCTATATGCTCGCACCCGCATATGATTTTTTTACTCGTATGTGTTTTTGTATACGTAACTGCGTATCCGGGTGTATGGGTGGATAGCAATTTCTCAACGATATAGCTCTGCTAACTCGTCATCTCCTCTCTCGCAGCTTTTGTATCGCTCCTCGAAAATAATATGGCAATCCGGTTGGCGAGGGCACACCGGAAAATATATGAGAAGTCATATACGCGAAGCTCTGTTTTCCTGAACGTGAGGTAACCCTGAATATATATATATCTATATATATAGAGGGCATTAATAAATTCAAAGAGCACCAGTGCCCAAAAAATTGCCGATTACGAGCATATAAATATATATGTACCTATATGGGGCATTCTATGACGATTCGACCTGGGTCTGACCCGTCACCTCTCCGATTTGACCCATGATTTTTTATGTCGTTGTACTATCTCTAAAAAGCACTCGAGAATTTTTGTACATTTTTTTGGAACTATTTGACTTCACTTCTAAAACTTCATTTTTCTAAAACACTGAAACACAGTATTTTTTTATTTTCAACCGATAGAGGTGATACGAATTTTCATGGATTCAACTTTAAAAGTAATGGATTTTTATGGAAACTTTTATTCTCTATTTCATCTCCTTAAATGCAAAAGTTCGTGAAATCCTGTCTCAGTAAGTTCTTGCCTCGCAAAAGAAACGTACGTTGATCACACTACGTCAGAAAGTTTCACACAAGTGCCAGCCCAAAGTGTCCAGAGTTTTAACTCAAACGGATGTACGATTACAAAAAAAAAAAGATAAACATTAATTTGTGCATGCAACGGTAATCATTTTCTTTTATCAAAATGAAATTAATTAATCAAAAACGAATACGACGATCGCAAGCATTAATTAATGAAAAAAGTGCAAGTGCGAGCTGTGCACAGTTATATATACGTACATAAATATAAAAGCGAAGAACCCAAAAGAAATGTTCAGTAGGTCACGACTTCTGGAACCCAATAGCCAGAGACTTTGATCGAATACTACGTTTTTTCTCTGCACATCTAATTTTTCTTCCCTGCAGAGCCAATCATTTTTTTGTCAAACACCAGTGGCGCCATATTTTTATAATACTTCGTAAACTCGCGAAGAGACCACTCGAGAGATCGAGAGAGAGAAAGTGCGGCCTGGAAACGGTGGCTTGGACCTACACGGCCCAGTCACTCAAGGATGCATAGAATTTTTCTATTGGGTCGTATTGCTCTCGCTGTGTATGTATGCTTTTCCATAATTCTTTCGTATACACTTTATATCCCTTCCTTTTCTCGGCCCAGTACGATCGCATTGCTCGACTCGTTTCAATCGATAAGTTCAATCGACGATCGTCCATTATTTGCCGTAGCAAATTTGGCACAATCGTGCGAACCAATATTGGAAATAATTCAACGTGACTAAATATATTCACCCACGAGAATTTTCATACTTCGCAAGCTTTCGAATTTCCAAATATTTCCGAAGCAATTAACGAATTTTGAAGAACTTTTTTAATCGCGAATATCGATAACCAATGCTTGTGGTGATACTCAATGATGGGCTCCGAAATAATCTCTCACGTTGATGTACAGTGTAAATCTCTCGTTTCATATACCTGCAATATAACAACTGTCGAAGCGCAAAATTGGAAATGAGATTCTATTCGCGGACATTTTTCTACGCACACGAGGGTGCTCACCTTTTATTGTGCCCATTTTCAGCCGTAATAATGTACAATAATGCCTGGTATGATGGTAAAGCGAGTAGGACGAGTGGAGGCGTGAGAAACGATAAAATATGAGAAAAGTGTATATGCCTCGAGTTTCCAGCATCATTTCACCGTTCTCTCTTTCGTTTCTCTCTTCTTCTCCTCCCTCGTCCTCTCTCCCTCTGGACCACTCGACGATGCATGGAATCTTTCACTTTGAAATGCATACATGTCCTCTCATCTCTCTTTCTCTCTCTCTCTCTCTCTCTCTCTGTCTGCAACTGTGATACGAGATATCACAGGCCGCAGTTTCTGCTCGCGCACACATTGACGTCTCGATGATTTACATATACCTGTATCCACCGGAAGCGAATAAAATGCGATCGACCATACCGGAGAAAAAAAAATTCCGTGTGTTTCAACGCTTTTTGTTCCAAAGGATTCATTAGAGGAGTATGCCAATAATTCCGCGCGCACATCTCCCATTCAACCTTTTTTCTCGGCGATTTACTAAAACCGAGTCAAAACGCGGTTCGGTTGAGAAAAGCAACAAAAAAAAATATTCAACTCGGTCCACGAATCGTGGACATACGCTGATGAAAAAAAAAGAAATTATTGTTAACGTCGAGTTATCAACTGAGCGGAATGCGGCCCACGCAATGTGAATTATACAGAACCCATCCTGCGAACATTATAATCGCATCAGAATTTTTCCAGCGGAATCGACAGTTCGCGAGTTTCGATTGTAAGAGAGAACGAAAATGCCGAAAAAAAGGTGGAGCAGTAATTCCCATGCTGGAAAGTGCGTACGAAAAGAGTCAGAACGTTGAAATTTTTCACCAAATTCCGACACACTGAGAGTCTCGGTAAAGTTTTTGAAAAATGAAAATACGAAAAACGAGTTCTCGAATAATTTTCATTATACGCGTGGCGTGGAAATCCGTCGAAAAGTGTCACAAAGACGAGAAGAAAGATCTAGCTGACGTTTCTTTTCGCCGTTCTCAGCGACGAGAAATAGAAGAAAATTAAAAATTTCCACCGCACTGCTGAGGCGAGTAGATCTTGATTTGATTGCTTAATTGCAATCGCGCTTGATTAAAATTCATCGTATTCACGTCGATGGATAACGACGACGTACAAGGGAAGAGTGGAAAACTGGTTCGCCGGTTTCCTAGCTCTTTTGGCCATGCGGTCGAGAGGGATGAGAAGAGGAGACGATAATTGCCAAAAAAAAAAAAACGAAGAACCAGTAGTAGGAGAGAGTATGGGACGAAGGTGTGTAACAGTAGGTTACCAAACGAAGAGGGTACCCCGCGAGTACCCCGTGCACAATCGTCCCAATCGCAATAACTTAATGAGGAATTCGTCGCGTCAAATTGCCATCGAGGGTAAACCTTACGTCACGAGCTGGCCGAGGAGGGAGTATCGAAAAATCCCTAGAGCACATATAATCCCAGAGGGCGTTCGTGACGACGTGATAGAAAATACTAGCCAAAGAAAAAATTTAAAAAAAAAAGGCAAAACTATCTACGACGAAAAATAATATATAAAAGAGAATTTCCCGGTGAATTCTATTCCGAGGAAAAAGAGCAATCACTATTGAGGTGAACGAGAAAAAAAAAGATCGGAGAATCTCCGGTGTCCCGTGGAAAGGGAGAGCCAAGGGAGCTGGGCAAAGAGCGATAGAGAAAAAAGAAGAAAAAAAAAGAGAGAAATGCTCCACCTCTCTTTTGGAAGCCACCCGCGATGTTCGTCGTCTGGGAACAATTTATCCTCGTCAGCGTTGGTCCCGGGGACAGCGAGGATTCGTCGCTTCGTTCTCGCGTGGCAAGCTGATTTTCTCTTTTCCCTCGTTGCGTCTGCCCCTCGCCGGAAAATATTCCGAGAGAAGAAGAGAGCCGGTGAGTTGAACGAGTGCTCCTGAAGGATGATGGCGAGGGACGATATGGCGCGGATGCTTTACAACCGGAAGTGAACTCGTCACACTGGGAATTGTAGAGTGGGTCACGAAGAAGCGGAAGGACGAAGGGGTGCAGCTCTACCGGAAGCTGCCCAGCAGTTCCAGCCGTTCCTGGAGGCAAAAGAGTTCGCGAGAAATAGGGGGAGAAGAGACCTAGAGTTAAATGGGGCACACGACCCTTCGCGAGAATCCTCGCCTGTTATCGATACCTGTTGCTTCGCTCCCTTAATCTCTTTATCAAGAGAAGCGAGGAGGAATCGACGAGCTCCAAGGTTGAAGAGCAGCGGGTGGGTTGAGGATTGGGTGGAACCCACCGAAGGCCCTCAACCCATCCCAATAATGTACATACAGAACTCGTGATAGTGCAAAGTAACGCAAGAGCTAAACGTGCACGCCCTCTCCCCCCTCCTGACTCCCTTCTCCTCGTCGGCATACAATCCACCACACGTACGTGCGCAAATCTCTCAATATCAGAAGGACCCAGAAAACAAGTTAGGACCACGGGACATGCGGTTGGTCGTCTGGTGATCGATATGCACGCGAACATACCTTTATCCCGATTGATGCCACGGAGGAGGAGGATCGATGCCACTCGTGCTCAACTCTCGCGTATCTCATGCATTTTCAATTCACGTTTAGTGCCTTTGGTCGTAAGTTAGTCGTGAGTTACTTGCCTCTTACTCCCTCGCTGTATCTCGCTGTCTCTTGAGCCCGTCGGAGAGCGTGCTGCATTGCGACTGTGAGCTCTTCTTGATCGTCCGAGTGACCGTGTTCTCTCATACCCTTGGAAAAGAGTATGTGTAACGCTGTCAGAACACCATTTGGGATCTTCCCCAAACGTGTTTCAACCGATCGTTGATTTCTAGAATGGGATGCCCCTTGAAACGATCTTTATAGGTATCAATATTCCAATGACTACCTGAAGCAAATGCTGATAACGTTTGGTTTTACGTAATGTTGGATATGAGTACGTTCGGCTAGTAGGATGTTGGTCCTCGAAGTCTGGTTTCGACGCACACACGGAACGACATTTTTGTAAACGTTTTCTTTTTGCTGGTCCACGTGGAGGGCAATGGTTTACCATCACGTATACGTATAGTACGTATACCCAATACCACAACGGTTTTTCGTTTACGAGTGTGGAAACGGTTTTAAGGCTCGGTAGTTGAGCTCCCGATGGAGAACACTGAAGAGAACCACAAGTTTTCCAAAGAGGGATTGCGTTTTCTCCCTCCTGTTCTCAATGTTCCAGCTCGTCTGTGTTCATCTCTGTCCCGCTGGACCAGCTTAGATTCCCCCAGGGGTGGATGAGTAGAAGAGCTTCCCAAGGGTGGCTCCACGTTTCTCCTCTTTTCATTCTCGATCCTCAGTCGCGAATTTTCATCCTCGGGCATTCTCGCGCCCTCTCGATGTCACAGACTTCCGTTTCATCCCTATCCACGTCACCCAAGAAGGAAAGCTTTTCGGAAGCAAATGACGCCCTTTTCCTTTCTCTCAATGTTCTCTATTCTCAATTCCACTTTTAAATCCGCCCTTGCTTGTTTCGTCACTGCTCCGCTGAATCGTCGCTTTTTTTCAGTTTTTCGCCTCTCTCTCTCTCTCTCTCTCTCTCTCTCTGTCCGTCAATAGCGATTTTGCGGTCCATCTGGCGAGCTGCTTATACAATTTTCCACATACGCTGATACGGTCGAGAAAAGTGGTGTGGGTGAAGGTAGTACGAGGAGGATGGACGAACATACCGGTGGGCCCATAGACCATCGATGAAACAAAACGCTGGCAAAGCACACATCGTTCGATCGATCGTCAGGGGGTATGATAATAACAGTTAAACTGGATAGAGAATTGCGTCATCGTACAGTTTGGTTCGCATGGGTGGGTGTACAAAAACCGTGTAATATACGAGGCAGATAGGATGAGTGTGGGGAAGTGGGATGTATCTCGGGTAAGCCATATACACGAACGCGAATACGCGATGGAATTCATTAATTCATGAATAATCATGCCCTTGATGAGGCACTCTATACCTCTTGGCCTTGTTATCTCTCTCTCTCTCTCTCTCTCATCTCTCGCACTCTCCCACGCCGTTCGTGCTCTCTCCGCCAAAACGAGCGTTTCACGATTCGATTATCGTGTGTGTTCACCATATAATACAATATTGTACATGCAACAACGTTCTGCACACGTATGGGTCGTGTCGTCGCTTGTTGCCACGATCGCTCCCTGCCGCACTTCCTTCCACTCGATCCCTCTGCACGCTCGTGCATTCTCCCACGCGTCGAGCCGAACATCGAAGTATACGCAAAAAGCTCAATCAATCACCGTCAACGATCGATTGTTATTAATATTTTAATTGAACATCGAAATTCAACGAGCCGCTGAAATAGAAAGTCTAATCAATCACTCGTGAGTATACTTCGGATGAAGCTTCCTCATTGGAGACCTCGATAGAATAAAATTGAATATTGGATATTATTATTAATGCTTGGTGTATACATATTTATCCTATCCAATGTGGCTTCATTAAACAACACGACCGAATTGTAACTTCCTTCACTCTAGAACCGCGCCTGCTTATGCATATTAGATACGGTGCCGGCGCGAGAGAATCTCTTCGCAGAGGATACCAATTGGTCCATAAATCCGTCGTAGCGTCAACGATGCGCGATAGCTTACGGTATATATTATCGTCTATATGCGAATATAATACTAACGCATATATAACGCGGTACGTGCCTGCGCTTCATACGTTTATGTATATGCATATAATATATATATATATATATGTATGTACGTATGTATATAAACGTATGGATAATGCCGTACGTAGTCGCGACCTCCAGATGTTAAATTGCCGTATGCTATTTGTACGTTCTGCGAGCATCCATATAGAATTAGCAGGCCACAGTACTCCTCTGCATAACGCTGGAATGCGCGGGTCAGTACTTTGTCGAATTTCGAGGCTACAGGCATTTCCAAACATTCCCCGTGTACGTACGTGTTGTCGTACGCGTATTCCGAATATGAGTGAACGCAACGTACTCCGTAGGAGGCGCGCACATATCTTGCCATTCGAGGAACATTGCAATCATTTCGACTCGTTCGTGACTCGAGCACGTTCGAATATGTCTGATGGATGTATATTCTTTATCGTACGCAGATGTCATCACGATCCACCGAGGCTGACACTTTTTATCAACGATTCTCATCGTTTAAAAATATCTCGAGGATTATTCCGTTATGGATGGGTTGCGGAAGTTGGATTAATGTTTTCATCCCTGGATATCGAAACGTTCATTTTTTTGCAATTTTTTTGTTTCTGTTATTGACGATAATTGTGCATTGCAGATTTGGTGGGAATCGATGAGGGAGCATTTTTGAAAATGTTCCCCTAATTCTCGTAACTGGAATCTGAGAAAACGAAATTAAAACATTTTTCAAAATTCAAACGTATGGAAATAATGATTGGAAAATAAAGAATTTGGAGGTCGTTTTTAAAATGAACTAGATTTAGAAATACTTAAGTAAAATTACTGAAATACTAATTTACGTTTCATCTCGTTAATGCAAACTGCGCCATAGCATAGCTAACTCAAATAAAGGGGACCGGCATTGCCGTGTAGTAGTAGCGAATCAAACAATCAACGCAAACAAAAGCAAGCAGTGGATATGACCACACCAATGATGAAGCCGTAATCGGTATGTGCTTTCGTGCTTTTCCATTTCGATTATTATTCCGCGTATAATTTTTCAGTTACGAGAATCGTTTGAAGAGTATACCTTGCTATTGCTTTTTTAGGCAATTCGAAAAGTTTTCCAGAATCGGCAAAAGAGTTCTGTAAAATTCGTTTATTTTTCGATTTTTTCTCGATTTACCGTGCTGGTATCACTCGTTTGGTGATTTTGAAGGGCAGTTAAAAAAAGAAAACACTTTGGGCAAGCTGGCCCTTTCTTGTGGAAGAACCCATAGGAACGGCATCAGGACGTCATTCTAATGGCTCGCCGAAATGGCACCGTTTCATCTTCCCATATGTGGGTGCGAATTTCTCCGTCGCACGCACGCGCCCGTTTCATACGCGCGGGAGTTCGTGCCTGGAAATCGCCGGTCGAGAGAGGGTCGCACAACGGTAATGATAATCGTTGTTCCGCGGAGAATTCGATATCGATTACCGATTACGAACGATGGCCCGATTCGTACATAAACATATATATATATACCTATATATATATATGTATTCGTCGCGAGAGAAGTGGGTAACGTGAGAAAGCGAGGTGGAGAGATAGGGAAGGACGGATGGACAGAAAGCGGGTAGGACATCACGCCACAAGCATCATCGGGAATAGGCAATACCTACGAAGCAAAGCGAACAGGAGAACATTGGGAAACGCTCGTTTCTCTGTAACTTACAGCGAGTTACACATGTATCTCCGATGTCGTAATATCGCAAGAACGGGGAATATTGGAATTGTCGGTTAATTGGGGTATTTCCGATCGTGTACGGTACAATGCATAATGGAGAACACCATTTCGCATACGCGGACTTTTTCGATTTCGTGATAACAGTGGCAATTGTTAGACAATTATAAAACGATAAGAAATAATACGAACAACATTATTGGTTAGTGTTGTTTTTTTTATTAAGTGTTTTTTATTACGATAATTACGATAATTACGAGCCACACGACTGACGCGATTTGTCAAATCAATTGGAAATGTTCAATAACCTAGTACATTTATGGGGTCAGTAGATATTTCCAATTAATTAGCCAAAATGATTTATTCAATTTATTAATGAGATTCAATAATCCGATGTATTTGTTAGATTATTAGATACGCCCAATTTATAATTTGACTAATCAGTCGTGTGACTCGGCTCTCACGTTGACAACTTTGATAAATGTAATATTAACGTATGGAGAGGAAATTGTAAAATAAACAAGTCTGCTTTGGAGGCAGAAAAACAGGTCGACTTCCAAAGCACGTCCGTTTTCAATTATTTTTTTCTGGTAAATGCATCGGAATTCTACGGTTGAAAATTGGATAAGAAATTAAAAATTCATGTAAGCAACAATATCAAGCAATACATCGAAGAATATTCATGAATAACGATGTTACAGTTACAGCTTTAGCCTTTCAACTTATCGTTTTATTTTTTTAAATAACCCAATATAAAAATACAAGAAAAACAAAATAACAATTTTATATAAATTTAAATTTAACTAAGCTAAAAATAAAGCATTTTGTGATAGTAAGCCAAGTTAAAACTTATTCTACTGCAGCGACACACCTCCGTTACAACCTTGTAGATTTTTCAAAACCTCATCATCAAGTTCAAACCAAAATAAAAACAGGCATGAATAATTGCTCAAATAAATGAATAAACACCGAAAAATCAAATAGCTAAAGAAACAAAGCTTTAGTTGCGCAAGTTCATCGAAACCCCAAATCCAAAGATCATCGCTCACGTCCGTTCCAGTATTCAGAAAAAGAGAAGTCCTCCAGAGTGAAAATACATAATCGTAATCGTAACCAGCATAATCCTCAAGTTTCTCACGGCCGGTAATTTCCGACACTTAATAGTTGATTCCACCAGAATTTCCTTCACTTTTCCGTACATCATAATCTTACAAACTCACACATCGACTCCCCCCCCCCCCCTCGCCCCAACACAGACAAAGATTTCACAGGTACACACAAGTTTAGTGTTAAATTCGTTCTGGTTGAAAACCACCATATTGCCACGAGATTCAGCCGTCCGTGTATGAGCATCAAACCACACGTGCACCCATACAACCGCAGTGGCACGAGGGGGTACACGTGTAGGTACAGATGCGCGTATTATTGCGCTCGTACAAAACGCGCGTTCTCCTTCCGTGGGCCTTCCACGTTAAGCCAAGAGGAAATAGGACGAGAAACTCACTGACGCGGGTCTTCTGAAAAACCGCGTAAATGCGCGCTTCTCCCGTTCGCGTTGCGGTAAAACGATGCGCGATACCGACGCTCTTTCTCACCGAGTTTCTACCGGTCGACGAGAGTCTCTGTGTACGCGCACCCACATTTATTTATAAGTGTACATCCCGCGATACAGCGAAAGGATGGGATACCGTGTACGGGGATTTGCACAGAGCTCATACCGACGATAGTAAAGGGGGGTGGGGGAGGGGGGGGGGATATATTTATACCTAAGTCCATTCTACACGTACACAAGCGTGGATTCACGGGCGTATGTATGAATAAACGAATAATGCTCTCGGAGCTTAATTACCGCATTTAAACACGTATTTCGTTGAATTCCGAAAGCAGGAAGCGTTGAGCTCATTTATTCGCTCTTTCGTTCGGCTACGTAACAGCGTATCCTACCTTCCTATACGAGCATACGTTTATTTATTTATGTTACGTATACGTAACATAAACATAGTTGAACGTGAAAACATATTTATTTGCGCAACGATTCTCGGGCACGTGTGTGGGGATGATTACTGCACCAAATGGGTAACGACTCACTGACAGAGAGACCCGACCAAATTTTTTATCCACGAGGAAACAACTACTGGATCAACGCCCTTTCGCTTCCAAACCAGAGATCCAAGTGTACAGAGTTGCATTATAATCATGCGGGTCGCGAATGAGGAGGGGGGGGGGGGATGGAAGTTCAACACAGACCCGTTATCCACGGCCTATCTGTCGCATTCGTCAACGTCACCTCACCAGCATTCCGTACCTCCCAGTCCCTTTCATTCCTACATTTGTCTCTCGCTCTCTCTCTCTCCGTGTACCCTACTGTTCTGTCTGCTCACCTGCATCATCCATCTCTCTCACGGCTTAATGAGTATCGTTGTCGATATATTTAACCGCGCTCAACCGGCAACAATACCACAGATGTACAAACCCAAGATGAAATTTTGCCACGAAACGCGTGAACGTTTTGTGTTTATCGTTATTATTATTATTATTATTGTTGTTATTGTTATTATTACTATGGTTGTTCGCGGTATCATTATTGTCATTGTTACTATTGAATAAACCCGGAAAATTCACCGTACCGTCATTCAATTGATTCACGACCTTCAATCCATTCGATACATTAACGCTTTCGCGGTCCCGTTTCGCGGCGGTACATTTCCTGATAGATCCTCTCCCTTCCTCCCAATGCGCTCATGGAGAAAGAGAGAATTCCATGATCCCAACTATTCGCCTAATGGCATCGCATCGTACGAGTGCAGTCGTGATAGATTTTTTGTTATACGAATTCGGACTCCTGAGTGTGTGGACACGCTTCGATAGATTCCCCAATCAGGACTTATTGTTTCCTCGGTGAATTATGAGGTAGTTTTTGTTGATTGATTTTTAGGCTGGGAGTTTTGGTTGATTTTTCTTCTGGTGATGGATCGTAAGGCCATAGGTACCGTGTTAAGAATATCGAGGTTATAAAAAAAATACTTTTTCGATTTTTGTCTGCAACGAATCGGAGAAAAACTTGACTCGGATTATTTTTTTGCAAGAGTATCGGAATGATTTACGGATTTTTTAAATAATTAAATCGAATTTTTTAGACATAGTTTGGAGAATACTTGGTTCAATCGCTGGAGGAAGTTCTGGTAACTAGGATAGGGCGAAGCGAGAAATAAAAAATGTACGCTCAGTCAAATAACAAAACTTTCTCGAGGATAGATAATTTTAGAAATACTGAGAATTGCATAAATGTCAGGCTGGAGAAAAAGTTCAATATCCGATTGAAGAAATATTTTCGTAATAACTTTATACAGTTATTAATATAACGTTTTATATCGAACACGATCATCATCCTGCTATAAAACAGAGATTATTAAAAATGTTACGAAAGTTTCTTAAAATAAAATTCGAGAGAACAGCTCGTGAAGAAGAGTTAATCGTTGATCCGTCAAAAGCCATTCAAATAAAAATAAGTCTCTCAACGAAACATAATTTTACCAAATGTTTTCTACAAACGAAAATAAAGAATGCAGCCTAGAAAGCAACATAATGAAAAAAGATTTCTTAACATTTCTGGCTAACGAAATAAACCCATTACCTAAATTAATTAATTAACTAAACAGTTCGAAATATTCATTTAATAAACAATTTCGTATCCACAACCAAATCAGCTGAAAACCAAGCCTGAATATTTATCCGGTAACGCTGGGAGGCCATCTATTCAACGACTTTGTTAAAAACAATCGAATGCCACTTTTTTAAATGCAAAAGTGCATTTTTTCACCCGTACGTAGTATTAAAAAATGCACAAACGCCCATAAATATGCATGAGTATGGTTTGACCAATTTTCGTAAGACCCGAAAAAATACAGCTTTGAAGTTGACCTATCTCGACGTGCTTTCGGGCGAAATTATTCTTAATACACAGAGTATGGAGTGCTACGCAATCATTCCAATTTGTCGAATTTCTACCATTAGTCCAATTGGTCGAATTGAGCAGTGGATTAAATTGGTAAGTGAACGTAGATACAAACGTGAATATACAAGCACGTATAGAGCGACAGAGAACGGTTAAGGAGGGGGGAGGGATGGGAAGAGAGCGAGAGGGGCAGATAAATGGATAGAGATGTACGAGAGCTTCGAAAGCGATGGGAGAACTAATGACGGATATAAATTGCTGTTGGGACCCGGGAAAAGAGCGAAAGCACAAGAGGGATAGAGATAGGGGAGAGGAAAGCCTAGGATTCAGATATCGATTCTCAATTACGCGAACCGTGCATATCTGCATTCCCACTGGTTTACAGCTTTCTCGCAATCTTTTCTCTCGCTCTGTCGCAGACGAGCGAGTGCGAGTTTTACACATGCCCCTCCCGGAACCCTCTGCCCTCGTACTTCTCCTCATCCTCCTTCGGATCAGGCTTCTATTTAGAGTTACAGCTCAAATATTCAAATATCCGCCGTGGCATGGCCGCATTCAGCTTCCCGACAAACGGATCGAATTATTGTTGCACGACGAAGATGGAAAAGTGAGATAAGGGGAGGGGATGATCGAGAGGGAGAGGAAAAATATTGCGGTGTTTACAGTACTCAATACCACGAGTTGATCGGAAATTGTATTTGAAAAAAATGAATATCCTCCAAAATACTTTTTGTGAAGTAATTTTTATTTTAAATAAATTTACTAGGAGTAAGTAAAGCGTCTTATCAGTAATCATATTTAAGGGCAAAGAATCCATCTAATGCAGGATCGAATCGAAAATAAATTTAATATTGAGACCACAGAACTGCTGGTAAAACTCCAAAAAGCGTTTTTGTAATCTATGGTTTTCAAAATGGGGTAGTTGATTTATCCTTGAATGAAGGTAGTAACTTGAAATTTGGTGTACCTATTCGGTCCAATAGTCGTTTCGTCCTGAATGCTGTTTTCTTTTAACGTTTTTTTTTTTTATTATTAGTTATCATTGCATAACAATTTCCTTTCGGGAAAGTGTTTATAATTAATGTTAATAACTAATGAACTTATATATCAATATATCACGAATTTTCAACCACTTCACTACGAAATTATTTTTTTTAAGGAGCTTGAATTCCAGGTAATAAAATCAAGTCACTAATTTTCAAGAATCAAAGAATTCGAGTTTCTAAAATTCTCATGAAAATTCTTTTTTCAAGAAATCAAATTGTAATTCAATCCAAATCGCAATAAATAATGGGATTACGTTGAATAATGTTTCCAGGAAAATGATATTAGTCAAAATTATACCACCTGTTCCTTTTCGGGTGGGAATCTAATTTCCATGAATGAAGAAAGATCGGATTGAATTTTTGAATTCGGCGTGTCGGGAATTGTCTCCCGTTGCGTTGTAACTTTACCGGACTCATACTGTAGACAGAAACGCTCGAGTTTCGCGCTCGCAAAGCTCCACCCGTATCGGGTGCATATACTACATCACTGTGCACAGTGATATAGTGTTCGGCATATACGCGCACAGTTCGTACCTAACCGATGCACTCTCTTCCTATTGCACGATAGACCGAACGGCATACGCGAGCGTTATGGGTGAAATTATTGCAAATTTACATCTCCAGCCGTCAAATGTTTTACCGGTCCTGCTGCTTCTCCGTCTATATATTCATATATATACATATATACGTATATGGTGAATTCCACGAGGACACCGCAAATGTTGCATACCTCAATATCAAACAGCAGTCAATTCTCCGTACCATCAATGATTGATTGCCGCAAGCAAGTGATGGCGACATCAGATATTATTTTGACGACCGAAAAAGTGTGATTCATTATTCGTTAGAAAAAATAATCATTCAATGTGCAACCCGGAAAACGACCGCTTTAAAGAAGAATTACTTTCCACGAGTTTCAAGTCATTTATCATATCTTACTGATATAAAATAAGGCAAGACTTAGAAGTGAGCAAAATGTGATAACATTTAAAAAATGTTTAAAAAAAGTTTTCAATTATAAACTTACACAAAGCATTTTTCAGACCGAAAATGTAGTCTCTCCGTTTGTTTAAAAAACTCGTATTTGTGTAGGGGTGCAAAAACGTTTTTATATAGACAGTCCTTGGTGGGCAAAAATTTATCAGATAAAGATTTGTGCGCTGCAGAATAAAGTACCAGCTGATGCAAGTCCATTCGACGCAACAGTAAATGAGCAATTGGCTCACTGGTTATCCGCAGTAAGGAAATAATAGAAACATGGCCCAACAATAAATCTTACAAGCACGTTTTACGTAATTTCGTATCTTCGTATTTTCAAAAAATTTTAATAACTTTTTTTCAACAGCATGGTTAAATTGTCTAATAACGTGATTGCATATAAAATTATCTAAAAGCTCATGTTATACTTTGCGTTGGATCTGATAGTTCCGCTATCGAAGCTAAAAAAAAAGAAACGTGAAATGTACTTCAAATTCAACTTTGACTGTTTGATTTCGCTCTACTGCAGCTACTGAATAGGAAGGTACGAAGAAGAAGAAGCCTACGAAAAAAACAGTCTTTCAGACCGTCCTTATACATATATTTACACGTTACGCTTTCTGTGTGCGGAAAATAGCTATGCTAGAATTCCAATCCGCATCACAGATTATTTCCACCAGTCGTTCCATAGATTTCAATATCAATCACAGCTCGAGCATTATCGGGTGCGCGCTCTTTCCACGTCATAGAGTTTGGATGGTGCATCCGCTAGGTTCATTTAAATATCAACAAGGTGTTGCAACGACTGTAAATACGAATTGGCCCACGCCGGAAATCGCGGGTTGGGATGGTAAAATGCTGCTACGGCTAAACCACGACTGGTTTAAAAAAAAAATCATTTTAAAAAATAAACGGGCATTCCATTCGGGCCACAATTTCTTGCTCGCCCCCTCGCTCTCGTTTCACTGGTCCATATAATCGAATTGCAAAGTGTTATCGTCATTTGAATCAAATCAATGCATTTCGTCAGTGAATCTTGCCAAGCGGATCGAATCGTTCGCTGATCAAATGATTATTATAGTAATACTATCCGTACGAAGCGGCGACCACGAAACCTCCACACATCTGCGCATAAATACGGCTGTTAACGGGATGCTATCAAAAATTTATGGATTAAACACTTTCCCATAAACAACGAAAGCCGTGCCAGTGGAAACGCGCCCGAAACGCCACTTCAGTCATCTCTGATATTCACCAGTATTATCCTGAGCCGATACTTGGATGGGTGACCGTCCAGCTGCGCAATCACTTGCATGTCCGTCATGCAGCGGCAGACAGATTCACTGAGTTTCCGTTGATAGCACAGCCACCGGAAATAAAAAAAAGTACAATTTCCGTCGTTGGTCGTAGGTTTTCCACACTTTCCCCGAGCCCTGGAGTCAGTGAGATATCGAATTGAAGTGGAACAGTTTCCGTAGGGTTATAAATGTATAATTCAGAAAATAATTGTAGGAAAAATATGAAAGCTTTATGCAGAATAATCCCTAGAAGAAAGTTAAAGCTTTTTTTTTAGCTGATTGTTGAAAGAATATTATTTCACTTCAAGAGAAATGAAAAAACAAAGTTTATTCTGGGTTTAAAGTAAATTGTCCACAGCTTACATCATCAATGTTGGAAAAAAGACTAAGTTTATTTTAGATTTAAGATAGATCATTTAAAGTTAAAGAGATAGTTCGAAAGTGATTTTAGTGTTAGGGATGAGTGTTCCAATTTCAAATTATAAAACTGTATCAATAAATAAATCGTTTCATTTAATACAAGAGTTCACGTAACTGTTTCACCGTACGAAACGGTTCTTTTTTTACAAACTAAATAATGTTATATTTTTTCTTACGTAAGTAAAAAAAAACACTCACAGTATATGTACCATTTGAAAGATCGAGGATTCTATCAATAATCATTAAATTCTACTGAACTGAAACTGAAACATTAATTGTCTTGGAAATATAACTTTTTTTTCAAAAAGTTGAGCATTTACACCACTTTTACCCTAGCAGGGTATTCAGGGAATAAATAACGGCAGACAACACTCCGAAAAGGGACAGTTAGCTGTAAGTAGCAGAGAGATAAGTGTAGCGTGAAAGTGAAAGGGGTGGAACAGTAGAACCTGCAAGAGCTCAGAAGGAAAATTATATGGGGGAACTCGGGACTAGACGAATGCGCGAGATAAGATGAAACAAAAGTCTAGCTGGTAAAGAGTGGGTACGCGCACAGCGCTTCCGTTGGAGTTTGATGGAATTAAGAGGAAGTGATTCGTTGTAAAAGTATCAACAGTGGTGGAAGCATCTAAAGTTTGAAAACTCTGTTTGTTTTTCTACCGAAACATCTAATCTTTCGTAAAGTTTACCATCGTTTTGATTCATTTGAGTTGTTGGTATTGATAAGGAATAGATAAGTAAACACGATGAAAGCGCCAGTTATCTGCTCTATATAATAAAAAAAACAACTTAATTAGAAATAAAAGGAGATGAAAAAAAATTAAGCTTTAGTAAGGAAGAATTGAACAATATATATTTCGATTCACGAATTCGAAATCCTGTTTTTTTTTGTAATTTGCATATTAACAAATCGTAGATTAATTGTTTAAATACTGAAATTGGCTGTTACGTTTTTGCTTTGTCATTTATAGATAATGTAAGCAATATAAGAAACATTTCACAATTGTTTCAAATAATTTCAAACGAGACTTCGTAAATAAACCTCATTGAAAAAAAAATTATAATCATTGAATTCAGCCCGAACACGTCCAGTTCCTTCTCCAACCCTCTAAAACAACTTTACTCCAATTCCCTGATTCGCCATAACCCGATTTTTCCAAAACGTGAAACTGCTCGATAAGTCTTCGTTCTTAAAACCTATCTGGTTGTTTAATTTTCTTCGGCAAGAGCGTTCTCCAATGGGAGTCATCTTGATTGAAACGGAATGCACCGGGTACATGCGGGAATGTGTTCAATCACATAGATAAGTGCAGTAGTAAAGGAGAGAGGTACGAAAGCCCGTGTCGAACGTGCAGAAGATAGAATACCCATCATTTTCAGCTACCGTACCGTGTGTATATGCAGTAGACGTTTAATACCATAAAACGGTCTGTAAACAAGAGTAACGCGAAGTAAGCACGCTAGAACGGTTATATCGCGAATTGGCAATAAAAAGGGCTGGTATATAACTGTCGAGGGGTGGCCGATAAGGCCCTTTTTGTTAGCGGTGAGTTGATGTATACGGTGACCGTTCAAGCTTTTCACAGCTCAATCGATGCGTGCGGATTGTTGTATGCTGGGGGAAATTTGGATATCATCGATAAGCGTTTTACGGCGGCATAGAGCCCATTATCGCGTCACGTTCGCGTGCCTCCCGCGCTCTCGTGCTCTACATTTTATCAACTATAGATATATTAACCAATACAGAGCGACACGTGCATACAAGTACGTGCATATATGCGAGGGAGGAATTCCAGCACGAAACAACAATGAATTCCGCAGCGGTACAGCCGCTAAATGGTTGAACATCAACACAGGCAAATTCGTGTACACAGACGTGCCCATTATTGTATATATCTGAAAGTACATAGAACACTGGTCAACCAAAAACTGTCGATATAGCCTACCATTTGCTCTAGCAATCTCTCATCCTTCACCCTCATCCCTCTCTCTTTCTCTTTCTATCGGCCTATCTCTCTCTTACGCGAAATTCTCTATCGAAATAGTGCGGCGAATTGTCTATCTCCGTGGATCGTCCTCGACACCAAGGGCGAACGCCGATTCGTGACAGTGCGTCGCGGCTATCGGCAATATCGTTACGCTCATAAATCATTCAAACAATACGTAATCGCCTCCCGGGATAATCCCTCCCATTTGCCCTCACTTGATCTATATCGACCCAACCTAATTACAAACTCACCCTGACGGATTTATCGTACGAATTCGCATTAGGCTCATCACGTTCGAATTTACCGGTCACACCTAAACAACTCGAAACTTTGGGATCGATTTTGGAAGAAACGGTCTCCTGTTGGTGAATCGATCCGACAAACGATCATTGGACTAATATCCAATATGGAGGAATCGTGCTTAGCCTTTTAATAATAAATGTTAATTTTTCATTTTCAATTATTATCGAAGTCGAATTACAGGTTATCGGCATATGCTTCACGGACGTTTTGTCAGTCACTATAAATCTGGTCTAACTGTTCAAAAATAAATGGCTCAATTCTTCAATTTTATTGTCATCAATCATTTCCCAAAACCCTAATATTTATTGAATTTTTCAATGATTGTTGATTTTCATCGTTAAAAGAAATCTTTCGCTACTTTATAAATCGACAAACATGACATGGCTGTTTTTGTATTTGAAAGTTAACCCAATCAATCCCTCGATCCTGAATTTTGAAGATACAATATTTTTGGATTTGGATACAATATTTGTGGCGATTTCCTTCTCCTCGTTTTGCAACCATGAAGCTCTGCAGAAACTGTTTTCCCGTAAGCAGCCGTTCTAAATTCACATGCTGAAAAATAGTAAATTGTTTGCTGAAACATTCCGAAATAATTCATGTATCATTATATCAAAAACTATCATTCCTAAAATTATCAAGAACTTTGCCGACTCGTTAATATCTATCCAGTAATACCTTAAATTGGCGTCGCATTAAACACAAGTAATTATGTAAATATGATACAAAAGAAATAGCCAAGTTAGCCAAATATCTATTCTTACGTGGAGTAATTCGATCAATTATGATGTTTTATGACTTGCACAAATTTACATATCTTTCCATCAAACTTTTCGCCTGAAACCTAATAATTGCCACGGTGCTCCTGTTCCAACTTCCCATTGCTTTTTCACTTTTCATCCACGGGAAGCATAAATTGTACGATCTATAATCAGGAAGTGCTTCGTGAACGGAGAATCGCTAGCGGTTGAATTCGGAACGATAAATTACTTTGAAGTTCGGGCAGATACGTCTCGAGGAAAATTGCCAGGCATCGCGCCACTTACCAATGGCTGTTCAATACCGAACTACGCCTACCGTAACCGCGAGAATGAAAAAATCTTCTAAACACTCCGAAAACTGAAAACTTGAAGATTCAACTCGTTTCCTTACGAGTGAAAGTCGAATATCTCACTTTCGGAACAACAAGCCAAGTTTGCATTTTACAAAAACTATATTCTGACATTTTCCATTTTGGTGATCCGGATATCCAAACGCTTCGTAGAGTTCCAATAGCCACATGATTTTTTCCGGCCTGTCGCCCCCACCCGAATTATCCGAGCAGTGTCCCTCGCTTTTCCTCGTGTATTATTTCTAGAATATCGATCGTTTCATCCTCCATTACATCACATATAATTTCCATCAAACTTCATAATTAATTCTTTTTGATACTATCGTCAGGCACCAATTATTGTCGAAAGAAATAATTCCATCATAAAATGGAGCACACGATTTTAATGAACGTAATTATATTATTACATTCAATTATTAATATTTTCGATGACGCAATAAGTATTATTTAATAAATTAGGATTTCAGATTCAGGAAGTATCAATGTTCCACCCAGAAAAAAAACTTCGTGATATTTCCGATCTGTTTCGTGAAAAGGCACGTATATCGAACAAGCCAAGCCAAACCTGGTCCATGCACAAAGTCTGGAATGCCCAATCCTATTTTTTGCACGTATCTTTTTTACCAACGTGAAAAATCCACATTACTCAGTACCGCACGATGATTACTGAGGCAGGTAGATATATCATTAAACAGACGCAGGTGGTTCGTAGTCAACTACATATAGCAAGGACGAATTCCGTCCCGGGCAATAGCTAAGCGGCTATCCATTACGGGAAGTACATTATTTACTTAACAGCGACAAGAGTCGTGCCCAGGGAGGAAGAGCCTGTCGGAGGGTTGCAGGAGAAAACGGACGGTTTGTACTCTGTTGAAATGGTGGTCGCGGTGCGCGATGGAGATGCGCTCAATGATGATGATGATGATGATGGTACGGGTGGAAAATAGTTAGGGATTAACTTCGTTCGTTAGGGATAACTGTGTATTATCTGTGCATATTTATGTATGTATTTTCATGGAGTATATAAAGCGTTGATATATATTCAAATGTGTTTAGAACGCGGTACACACAGACAATGGAGGTTATATATACGAATTTACTTTATATTACCTTTGCCTCGCTATGGACCATGCACCCTTGGGGACCATCAATTTACGCAAATTAATAATTATATATATTATTCAGCTCGAAACATCCGCTCTCGCCTGGTCCTGTTTCGCGATCTCCTGACGCGTGTGCGTAGTATGTGTGTTTTCCCTGCAAAGTGAAAATTATTACTAGTTTTCGTGACAAATTCACTGGATTCACCGGAGTGACAGAATCATTGAAAACTCCTTGTTACAGTTGAAAATAAATTATTCGCGTGATGGATTTACCCCACGGCAATGCATGATGTATATATATCGCACTGTACGTCCTGGCATTTCCACGTATACGTTAAATATTCATATCCCAGTTGGAATCATATTGTTGTCTTATTTTAATAACTTACCGAGACGCTGCAAGCCAGGTCATCCTCATTGTTGAGTCGATTCGTGTGATTTCCTCCTCAAGTAGCCCGGCATTATTTGTAGCGTCTGTAGTAGTAGGGTAAGGCGGGGGGATGGCGTTCACTTAAGGAAAATATGGTGTATTTTTTAAATTATTTATTATAAATCAAAATTAAGGAAATTAATAAAGTCTTAAATTATCGATTAATCAACAATTTAACAACAAAAGCATAAATCTTTTACCTACTAGTAGTAAGAAAACATTATAAAAAAAACATGTT
>JAPYZJ010001486.1:0-34606 GCA_030522765.1 Ophioninae sp. B BG-2022a | reverse complement strand
GATTCCGGAAAAGTGGCCGGGAAAGTCGAAAAATATTTTTTTCCGTTTTTAAACTCTTAAAAGGGTCTATTTGATCGGAAATTTTCTGCTGATTACGAAAATGCCTGATTTTTTGCCGAAAGTACAAAATTAGACTGGGAAAATGCAAAAAAAAACTTTTTGGATAAAGCGCCATCTATGTTTCCGCGAACAAAGCAGATCATTGTAAAATGGAAATTATTCCCTAAAGGCAACGGTCCAGGCGCCATATGTCTCTCGTACTTGCTCGCCGGAAATTGGCCTTATTACGAGGGTGAGCCACATCCAGGAGACGAGATGTTGACGGCGCGTCTGAACTACGTAACCCGTGCTTCGCGACGAGAATTCGAGATCAACAATGAGAACATCCGAGATGGTTACGAGAAGACTCGTCGGTGTAAAATGACGAAGAGTCATCGAGGCGCGTGTCTAGCGAGGTGTTCAAGGATCGACCTGGCGACCCTAGTATCCGGGCTTGAAGGACGAGGCGGTGGAAAACCTTTGGCTCTCCTCATGGATCAACTTCAACATCCTTGCGTCGACATCGGACTCGATCTACCGCCACTGATCACTTGGCTTCCCGATCACAAGATCATCGATCATGTTGTTCTTGGCAAAGGACCCCCCGGGGGTTCATGGCAGGTTGATTAAACGATTTATTCAATTCCTTCAAAAAAACGAAAAGTATTAGGTCTGCCGGGTTATGTCAGTTTCTACGGAACCAAAAAATGCAAAGGAGCATCTTTCGTGTCCTAGGAAACAATTCCTAAAGAATAACCAAAAGATTAAATAGCTTCCGGTATAGGAAAGCCTTCAACCCTAAAAAAGGTCCATTCTGGCATTTGCGGTTTGTACAATTACGCGTATGCTTCCAGTCGATGGATCCAAACGTACTGACGATCAGCCTAAACCGTTGGATGTCATTGCCAGGCTTGAGCATAAAAGAATGGTGCAAATTCGTCGGACCGGAAGTAATTCGTAAGCCCGTCATAGCGACGAATCGCGTGAGCGACGATCATAAACAAAACGGACCGCCAACCTCCAGGGAGGATAGCAGGATGCCCGTTGGTACGGTCGCCGCCTACTACGAGGATTACGTCAGGTTCCAGGGACTCGAAAAGTATTTTCGATGGTCAGTCGTTAGCCCAATCGATAATATCACTATCCTAAGCGTAAACAGAAACGAACCCAAAGAAACCCAAACGAACAACTTTTTGACCAAGGTTAACCCAACGAATTCTCTTAGCTTTCTTCTTTTGAGAATTTGAAGTAATGGATTCGATTGTTTCTGATTTAAAGCGGAAGGACGGTCACCATGGTTAGACCGGTACAAAACGTCGGTGACAACGAGGACAAATATAGATGGATCGTAAAGGGATACGAGAACGAAACTGGAAAACTATTCGTCTACCGATGTAAAAGGGTCGTTCTTGCGACGGGAACAATGGATTCGCCGAATCGACTCGATTTGCCGGACGAAGAAACACAGCCCGAATGGATAACCCACGATCTCAATGATCTCGAGAACAAGCTCGATCGAATAGCCACTGATAATTGTGAGTCTCTTTTTCATGTTTTTGAGGTTTGAGGTTAAGGCTTTGAAGTTTCATTCGTGTTTTTAAGGTTAAGGGCATGACGAACATCGACATAACCTCACAAATTTTCAAAATCCGTTTTCTCTGCGTCGATTAAGTTTACGACGAAAAATCTAGCACCAGTCTTTGTAGAATTCATAGAGGCAGAAATAGATGCTTGAATTTTACGATAAAAATGTTTCGTCCTTGAGAAATTGCGATTTTTAAATTTCGATTATTTCTCTCGCATTCGTGTGTCACGTGGTACGTCTTCGACATGTTCTTAAGTCGAAAAATTAAGTACGGAAAAGTTGAACATGTCGTGACATCCTGTATAGACAGAAAACTTCGCAGGGAAATAACGATTCGTATATTTACCAGGTTTTTCTTCAGTGCACTGTTCGATGATCGAGGCAACCCAGACTTCTCCGGAACTCGACGTCGATCCCGTTTTGGTAATCGGCGCGGGTTTGAGCGCCGCTGATGCCATAATGGCAACGCGTCTCCGGAGGATCCCCGTGCTTCACGTTTTCCGCGACGCCTCGAACGACTGGAATCAAAAAACGGATAACGACGATTCCGGTCTTATGAAGATCGGAACGAGTAACTACGACAGGCTTCAATGGCTGCCGGCTTCGATTTATCCGGAATATCACAAAGTTTACGAAATGATGGCCGACAGGGGCACTAATTATCCACTCTACAAACCTCTTCCTGGATATTCACTCGTCGATCTTGGAACAAACGGGAATGAGACTTTTCGTCCTCAAGAGAGGAGGATCACGCTTTCATCACCCCATGGACAATTACAGAGCTTCCGGGTCTCAGCTGTTGCCATTCTGATCGGTATTTATTTCTATTATGAAATATTTTCTGTTTGGGTTTGTTTGGGTTGAAAATATTTCTGATTTGTTTTTTTTTTTCGAGTATATCAAAAGATACAGCTATCCTTAAAGAGATTATTTAGTCCATGTTTAAATTTCGTAAATGTTGATTTTGTGTTATTTTTTTATAAAATATTGATGACGAAGCCAATTTTGGACAAATTAGCCCATGGACAAATTTCTCGTTAAATATAAGATTTGAAAGGAAGAAAAAAACGGTTTGCTTAAATTTCAGGATCGAGGCCCGAACTGTCGTATTTGGGTAAATACGCAACGCGACTTGGCCAAGTCGTCAACAAGCCGATCGACAGTAAATCAAACCCAATCGAAACGGACGATTTTACGTACGAAGTGACGCGCTCGCCCTGCAAGGGTCTCTACGCTCTCGGACCGATAGTTGGTGACAATTTTGTGAGGTTTCTTCTGGGCGGAGCGCTCGGTATTCTTGCGCACATTTTGAACACGTCGGAAACGTAAAATTGCTGTGAAAAAACACTGATACGAAAAAGTGAAAAAATCCCAAGATTTAACGGTAGACCATCCAGGTATTATGAAAACGGTCGATCTTATTGTTGGGTCTAAAAATCAACCCGACGGATCTGATAATTCAATGTACACTCGTGAAGGTTATTTTTCTATCGCTTGGCAATGCTCGCGAAGCAATAGTAATAACGAACGAAAAAACTTGGAATCTTGGATCGATCATCCAGTTGACCGAAAGCGGAAATGTCATCAACCGTTCAAATAATTTTCCACGTTGAAGTTTGCATCTCTGGAAAGCGAAAGAAAAAATCGTTTTCCATTTTTTTTACGTCGATCATTCTTGCAATATTTTATCCGAAAATTTGTATCGCGAATTTCAACTGTCGTGAAATACTTTCGATAAAATTTCGTGTTTCGTATCTTTCGGAAATACGTTTGGTCCTACAAGGGATATTTGTGTTCATCGCAATCCGGAGATGCCAACTTCGCGAATTGCTCTTTTTAACATCGTGCCTTCGAATTAGCGAGCATTTTTTAAATGTATATTTTTTATGGTCGACGATAAACTCAGGCGCGTGGAGCTCAATAACGGGTACACCCACGGAATTAATGTTTTTTATATAAGAGTGAAAAAAAAAAGAGACGTGTTTACGGCCTATGTAAATAACGGATTCGGCCAGCCTGTGATAAGTTAATATTCGAATCGCAATATTCTCAAACCCGATACATACGTATATATTTGTAATAAGCGGAAGTGAAAAGAATTGAGTGACGTTATAAATGTGTGGGCGCGTGAAAACCGCTGTAAACAACTCAAATGCTCAAGTATTCGAAAACATTGATTAATCAATAATTTATTTGTATCTTGGTTGAACCTTGAAGTATAAGAGATAAAGAGGACGAGAAACTTAAGCCCCCTCGGTCAAATTTTGCCCAATAATCGATTGTTGAGAATTTTCATACTCGTAGAATATATTTTCATATAAGTTTTGTTTTCCAAACGTCAGATCGATTACCGTAAGTGTAAGCGAAGAGGAATAAAATTGGAAACGTGGCACACTTTCGATATACCCCTATCGCTTCGTGCTATTATTTATTCTCGCTGTTATCGCCGATTTGATAAAAAGTTTTTTTTTCATGCTTAAAGATTGTTTTTTATTCCCGCGTTAAATCCACTGCGCAAAAATTCCTATATGTCTATTCCAGCTTTTAGCACAATCTTGGATATCGAATTTTCATCGATGAAAAAAAAAGATATTACGAACGATTTTAATGGTCAAGTGTACAAATAATGGTAACGTTTAACTAAAAAATATAAATATATATATATATATCGATTTCCTAAAATGTCACTGGTGTTTTCTTAAATCCCCTAACCTATTTGTTTTTGACGACAATTTTCGTTTTTTATATTTTCAACGATATTTCAAATAATTTATTTTATTGATGCAACATACACTTATAACGATTATTCAGACGCTTTCGTTTCCGGTATATTTTAGTACCTTTGATCGTTCAATCCTCGAAGAAGATACCGGGATCACGAAAAAAATTGCACGTATTTTCGAAATTCATTTGTATAATTTGCAATCTCAACAATTTTGCCATAAATACTGGTATATCGATAGAATTGCAATAACACGGGTTAAACAGCGACAATCGATGATATTGATTTTCCTATATCGGACGTCTAAATAGCAATTGCGTGCGTATACATATATAAATATATACACACACATTTCCAGTAAAATATTAATATATACACAAATATAAACCGATACAATATACATCAGTCTTATTCTAACAGCGATACAAGTTTCCTGATCCTTCGGATGAACCACAACGGTCGAAATGTATTTACTTGTTCAAATTAATTCAAAGAATCGAATGTTTCCACGATGCACCCGTTCCACGATTTCCTAGTACGTAAATATTATGAATTTTTCAATCCCTCGAACAAGAGTTCCGTGTATTTGGATGTGTCGAAAATCACGACTTTGGAAAGTTCGGAAGCGATCGAAGCCCTAGCGAGAAAGTACTAAGTTTTGAAGACGATGAATAGAAAACTTATGAATACAATGGCCGCAGCAAGTAAAAAGATGCAATACATCTTTCTACTGGTCTTTTGGTAGGTCTCGGCTTTTTTCAATTGTTTGTAGCCTTCCTGAACTTGACCTTGGGTTTGCTCGATATTGTAATCGATCCTATCGAGAATGCTGCCTTGGTCGTGCACCATTGTTGCGAGATCCTGCAGACGTCCCGAGTATATTAATCTTCGCGCTAATCTTTGTTTAAATTACGTACAGAATCGTACTATCGCAGCTAAGAAACGATCAAAAAACTCCATGAGGTTCTTTGATGTTTATTGGGTTACTACTGATAAGAACGAAAGAACTGATAAGAGCGAAAGAACGAAAAAATAGCACTTCAACCCATAAAAAGCGATTTTAATGTCGATGATAAAAAAAGTGCGAAATTGCCCATTTAAAAAAAATCATGAATTTACCTTGAATATGTGATTGAGGTCCGATATACTTCTCACTATGTGGCCAACCTCTTGCTCCCTTTCGGTCGCTTGTCTTATCATTTCCTCCGATTCTTCGATCTGCAAAAGGACAGACTTTTGGGTTTGAACGCCGCCGCTCTGCCAAGCGTTCTCGTCGTGCTGGCTGAACGAGGGTTCCGTCAGCCAAGAATCCGTCGCAGCGTTCAACATCAAACTTTCGTCCTCCGCGAAGAATTGCCTATTTCTCTCTTCGCGAGAATTTATCTCTGCAAAGAGACGTTTCATAAATTATCATAAATACTCAACGCTCGATTACTTTTAACGGATTAGTAATTTTTAAAAAAATTGAATTTAAGTTGTCAGTACGTTGCAGATAGTTGCTCTGGGCGGTTCTGTAAAGAATGCTCAAATCCTGCAAAGCCGAGGAAAGAGCCAAGACAGCGCTCATCGCTAGCTGACGCTCCGCCGGCTTTGTTTCGTGTCTCGCCGCCGATTTAATTGTTTGTACTTGCCGATAGCCATTGGAGAAGGCTCGACCTATCTCTCTCGTCAGCTTTTCCATTTCCCTTTCTTCCTGCAACAATATTTCCATTGCTTTCGTAACTATAGACGCGGATGCTAAACTTTGATAATATAATATTTAGAATTGTAACATATTATGTTTAGAGTTGCGCTTAAGAACCTGAGAGTTATCGTCCAACGTCGGTCTAGTCAATTGCTTCGCGTGAAGCTCCGCCAGAGTATCCAGTTTCGTTCGTAATCGACTCAGAATGTATTGGGTCTCTTCGAGCGCGTCGGTCCACGCCGGCGGTGCCGAATCGCCTAAATTGATTCCTTTCAGTTCTACGTTATCTGAGGCCGCATTTTCTCCGCCGACAAGGGCCATCCGATCGGACAAATTCTAAGAAGATAACGCAAAATAAATTCTAGAGGTAGGAATAGCAGTAACGACGGATTGACGAAAATGCAGCATTTTGGGTGATAATAATTAATTTCCGTGGTAGTTACTGATAAGAAGGTTCGATAATTGTAATAGATGGTATTGCAACTAGACATTACGCATCGTCATAAATAATGGGCAAAGTTCAGATTTGTTATTAGTTGGAATGAGGTTAGATTCCATTATACCTGTTCCGCGTATATGTGTTTGCTCTGAAGCGCATTGTTTCTCATGAGAACAAAAGGCTCCGTTAGATTTCGAGTAGCCATTTCTGTATAACGTTTCAAAAACTCTCGGGCTTGAATTTCTTCGTTATTGTACTCGATACATATAAGAATGACAGAATAACTTCATTTCACTCCCGAACTGAATAAATTTCATCGATGAAGTCAGCACAGAGATTAGAGAAAAGGAGATCGAACGCTATGGTGGGGAAATAGTTCCAAAAAAGCTCAACTCTGATGCTGCGCTGCGATCGCGTGTTATCGCGGTTCCACAGTCACGTCGAAAAGTTCAATCACCGATCGATCAATGGAAAGCTTCAACATAGTTCGAAATATGCTTACGGTATAATTTTGATAACTTATCAGGGATATTAAAGCTAATTAATTGATGAACATTACGCTTGACACAACTTTCAGGTTTCGAATTCCGCACGTTACATACATAATACTCGCTTTTGTACCAGACTATCCATTCGCAGGCGCCCCATGCGGCGAAAAATTGAAACCGCAAAAACTGGACTGTTAACGATTCTTGTCCCACTACCGTTGTTTCCAGGTGATAAAACCGTGCGCGTCATTACGAAAGTGCAAAAAAATGTTACATCAAATAGCTTTCGTTATAAAAATTCGATTAACACGAATACTCACTCACAAAATGCTCTAGAAGTTGTGTAATTCGAATAAAATGTGAATTCTAACCTCTTTAAATGGTGCTCTGTTAAGGACATGTCGAAGATGTACCACGTGACACACGAGTGCAAGATAGTCGAAATTTTTAAATCACGTTTTCTCAAGGACGAAACATTTTTATCGTAAAATTCAAGCATCTATTTCTGTCTCTACGAATCCTACAAAGACCGATGCTCGATTTTTCGTTGTAAACTCAATCGACGCCGAGAAAACGGATTTTGAAAATTTGTGAGGTTATGTCGATGTTCGTCGTGCCCTTAAGGTTACATCGATTCGATCTTTGACAATAATGGTTAACATTTGATAACGCATTTATACTTCGCATAATCCGACACTCGGATGTTAACGTTTCCCCGAAATATTTTTCTACTCTGTTATCAAACCCCAAAAATGTTGAAAAATACTATATCAGAGATAACAGAGATTTTGAAAACTTACGATGGCCGCGACAAAGTACTCAAGTGTCTCTCCTATCTCGCTAAATTTGCAACTCTGTTTGCCAAATCGCCGGAAGCTTCAAAAAAGTTTATCCACTTTGGAAGTAGGATGAGCGAATGCCGAGTTATTTTAAGGCTGATGGACGATATACCGATATTACACGAAGCTATCACATTCGGATTGGGCAAAGACGTACGGAGTGTCCGACCGCCTTTTTTTTTACAGCTGAAAAATGATCGAAATTTGTATAAATGTATTTTTTTGTAGGAACCCGACGGATGTATGCGAATGTTCCGGTTACTTATAATTACACTAGACGCAATTTCTTCACCTGTGGAACATATTTGTTGGGCAGCCGAGCAAAAACTTATTTCAGCCGATCCGAATTTTTGGGATCGTTTAAGCACTCGGCTGTGGGTCGTCTCTCTTTGCGTCTCGCTATGGACGTAAGCTACGGAAAAACATATTTTCGTCTTTCGCTATCGATTTGCTTTGCTGGAAAACAATGGGAATTTTCTTCTTTTTTTATATCGTGAAAATATACTTTTGTCGAATTGTTAAAATTTCGAACTTATAAAAACACTTTAAGGATCACAGATTAGCTGAAAAAGATTCAATATGTATACTCGTTTGTTTTGAATTGCTGTTTTGCCATGCAATTCAGTTCACCGCAGTGGTAGCACAGAAACTTACCATTTTCCATCCTATCGTTGCAGATGTCAAAAAAGATATCGGCAGATCGAATCTGAGATAAGAACCGGATCATCTTGCGATAGCGCCCTTAGCGAAGAAGAAAATAAACGCAAAGAAGAACTAATGAGAAAACGAAGAACTCTGTTACTAACTTGCCTACGATTGACGTTGGACTGTACTTACGCCATAAGTTATCTTCCATCTGTAAAACTCTGGAATCCTACCTTATTGAAAACCTGGCAGGTTGGATCGCTCGGTACTATATCTTCCATCATAGGCCTCTATCAACTTTTTCTAAAATCCAGGTCTCGATAATACATAATTTTAGACTTTTCATACATTGATTGTAACAGCACGTTAATCATTCTTGCCTCGATTATCGAAACGTATTATAGTTGTTAAATTGTTATTTATTGTCGTCAACAGGTCAGTTTTTTCATCATAATGAATATTATTAATAATATACGGTACGCGGAGAGCTAAAGCTTCGAAAATCATTATTCGTTTAATTGTTACTGTTTGCTCGAAGCGCCGTTATTAAACTTATCGAATTTCGTGCCGAGGTGTTCACTTCTGTACCGAAATCTCTCTGGAGAGCGGTTTTCGATATTGTACATATGTGGGAATAAATAAGGTTAAGGAAGGTTCCTCCGTACATTATATATCCATAGTACGTGAAAAATCAAAGATTTTTCTTCTCTCCTTTCTTTTTCGCTTCCAAATGCTAAACAATAAGCAATAAGAACGGATGTTAATATTCGTCAGTTCGTTCTTTTTTTTCCTTCGAATTCTCCGTTACCGATTTCTATTAAAAACGTCCCAATGATGCTTCCGTGTCTGAAAGAGCGTATGCACTTCTTTATCGATACTTATCACCCTGTTTATCTTCCCGCGCATTTTTGCCTCGTTTAAAATAATTTACATGTTTATAACGCTTTGAATAAAATTCATAGAGATCATACGACGTTAAAAGGCACGAGACTTAGAAGCTTTCGTTAAATCAGGCATTTCCGGTTAAAACGATGCTTTTTAAAAATTCGTGCATTTTTTATTTCTTCCTTGCACTGCCGAAACGCATTCGCGAAAAACAATGTCGACGATTAACCTCACTTTTTCAATGCGAGTCTATATATATGCCTAGAGATCGTCCGCATTTATTGACACGCAGGATCTTTTTTCACTACGTTTCCACTACGGGATATTTGAAAAGTGGATTCCAAAATTTAACTAACTATTAGTTCCCGTTAAAGAATTTTTGACTAATTCGAAAATTCCGACGCGAGGGTTAGGCATCATGGCAAAGGCTTGGTGTTGAAGCTTGCATCGCAAGAATGCCACGAGCACTCTCAAACTGTC
The DNA here is from genome assembly GCA_030522765.1 of Ophioninae sp. B BG-2022a. NCBI lineage: Eukaryota > Metazoa > Arthropoda > Insecta > Hymenoptera > Ichneumonidae > Ophioninae sp. B BG-2022a. The sequence goes on along the minus strand of JAPYZJ010001486.1, from coordinate 24,800 downwards.
CTCCACTTTTACTTTCATTCATTTTTGTTTCAAATTCGTATAATTTATACATATTTTTTACTAAAATAGCCAATATAACCCAAACGAACAGGAAATGGGCAAAGAAAGAAAAGAAAATAAATATGTGAAGATAACCGGAAGTGCTTGCGGGTCACGCGGTTGGCGAGTGGATCAACAAATGGCGAAACAAAAATTCGAAAAATTGTACCTGCAAAATGGTGATATTTAATTCATTTAACAAAATAATAGCAATAACACGAGAAACACGATGGCGCATTGTTTTTTCCTTTCAAGTTTTCCGGGAGATATATAGCGAAGCTTTGGATGGACGAGGTTAGTTTCGCGTACGCTAGGGGGAGATCAATCTCATCTTTCTCGATTCGGAAGAAAAGACACAACGAACGTACAACGCGTGGATGTTTGTGCGCGCGAAACGAGGAAAAAAAAAAAGAAAAATAAAAGAAAACAATCAATTCACTACAATCCCGTTCCAGAATCGTAGACCGTGTACAAATCCATTTCGTCAACAGATAAACCAGTCGAATGAGCGCGCGAACAGTTCGTAGTCGCGCGGTCAGCGTTATCAACTATTTCGTTTTTTTTTTTCTTCTTTTTCGACAACGCCCGAGGACTTAAAGATACATTATAAATTAATAGCTACAGCGCCACGCTTTTGCATTTCAGCCATCAAACTGTACAATCTAATGTAAAAACTAACGATTGGCTGAAAAATCGTTTCGTTTTTTTCGGCAAGTTTCGCCCGATGCGCAAAAGCGACGATAAGGCTGGCGTGTTTGCGATGTTGTTGTTTTTTTTTTTACACAAATTACGTTCCATTTGGAAGAATTGAAAACGGCTCGATTAAACTTTACGCTTATATTATCCAGAAACTCACGCGTGTCCGCTCTTACCGACCGACGGTAAGGAATACCAATTTTATCGACGAGGTCGCACTGTCGATATTTTACACATAGATAACGTCTTTTTCTTCCTCTGTAATTTACCATTAAAACATATGAATTAACGTAGAACGTGTCACGCGTGACTCTGTAAAAAAGAAAAAAGAAAAAAAAAAGAACGTAGGACACTCGAACGTTATTGCTTCTTTGCGACTATTCAAATATTTTCCATCCTCAAACGAAAACACGTACGTTATACGATCTGACGGTTTGATACACACCATTCGCATTTTATACTCCCTTCAAACATCTTCTCTCTCTCTCGTTCTCATTTCTTCCTCATACTCATAAAAAAAAACCCAAGATTTTTTTGTCAATGTAAAAACATCATACTTGTCGCGAGCTACGATTCCGTTTTTGTTCTTTTTGTTTTTGTTTTTTTTCGAATCTCGCTTTCCACTTCGGAATCGTATAAACGATAGCCCGTTCGCTGCGTTACCAGACGCCGCGCATATGCGTTTTATCGATTTTTCTTCTTTTTCAATAACCGTATCGAACGTAACGCTCACTGTTCGTATTAATAAACTTTCACGTATCTGTATTATTCGTGGTAAAAAAAAAAACAAAAAAAAATAACATATACGGTATGGTAACGAGAGAGCCAGTCCCCAAATAGGTATAAATAAATTAAAAAAAAAAAGAAGAGAGAAAATGTATAACTTCATAGTTGCCGTCTTTACGGAATTAACGTATTGGGACACGATTCGTTTGCATTTTCGATACGAAACAATGCACGCTGTTCGGTTTTTTGTGTGTGTGTTTTTTTTTCTCGTTATTTACGTTTCTCGGACGAGACAGAATTATAACGAATATATTCGTAATCGTGAAATGAAGGAATAATACGAAACATATCGAAAAGTAGCCAGGATTAGGCAACTTTTCCTTCATCAATGATTGCCTATGGCGTCTGTTGCACAGATATCAGAAATTCTTCTTAAGTAACTTAATCTTTCGTTCAAACGTTCGCGGATGGGAAAATCCGCTTAGCCACGAAAACGCTTTAAGCGTGTCTCAAAACAAAATTTCAGTTGGTCCAACACGTCTCTACGAAATGATCGATAGCTTGGTCAACTATTGGGGAATAGGGGGGGGGGGGGGGCCGAACAAAAAAAAAACAAAAAAGAAATCGAGGCCCGAAACGCCGAGAGTTTGGGAAATAACGTTGAATCGCATAATTTTTAGTCGGCTACTTATTAGGCTTTTCTTGCTCTTGTCCACGAGACTTAAATCATCGCGCCGTAAGACGAGCGATTTCCAAAGTTCACACCTCCGTGATAATCGAGCGCTGGAGCCTTACTGTTCGTTTTCCAACCTCGGGACATTGGCTGATGATGGCGCATCGGCTCCGAAGCGTGCTGCCAGTGCCAGCAGCTTCGGCAGAAATATCGCGAACAAATCTGCCAAGAAACAAAACGTACGTTGATCAACCAGGAAGATTTTTGAATTAAAAAAAAAATGTATACATCTAACCCAAACGAACCCAAACAAACCCAAACAGGACCACCGAAATGATCTTTTCGAGTCAAATAAACTTTAATGGTCATGATTAAGGTTATAATTAGTCCATGACCTTAATCATGATTATTTAATTGAAGGTCATAATTGAGGTCTTTGTCTCACCGGTTCGCGGCAGAAATAAGGCCCGTGTTGGACGGCGCACACAGAGCACACGGAATCTTCAATATACGGATCGATCTGAACCTGATAAGAGCAAACAAACAAAACAAATACGATTAGGCACTTAACGAAATGTTAATTTCTATCGATAAGTATATTACTGCGTTTCGTACCTTCTTGGTGAAGAGCGATGTTTTTATCTCTACGAATGCTGTGGCGCAAGCTTTCTTGTACGATCGTTTGCTGCCGAACGTCACGCGAGCCGAGCCAATAGGATATTTCCACTTGTCCGTGTCTATGCCTGGTCGTGTAGTGATAGAATCAGATATTTGTTTCAAACGAATTGCCATATTAATTCGCGAAAATAGTTCGAAGCGAATACCTGCGTAGATGACCTCATCGAAGAGATCGTTCATGACTTTGGCGAGGCCCTCAGCGGTCAGCATGCCGTGAAGAGCCCCGACGAACACTGTTTTCTCCGGGTCCAGTTTCTGAGACGAAGACTTTGAATAATTGCTGTCGCTGATGTGCCAAGGTATCACTTGAACCTTGCAACGAAACAAGACGAAAATCAATAATAATAATAATCATCCAAGCTAGAATTATTCGATGGAAAAATAAAATATTGCTTACGTCCTTCGGCTTTGATCGCTTCGGCGTGATCTTGTAGTACCAGCTTTTTTCGTCGCCGAGACGATGAGTGCAACAGGAGAGCAAAGCTTTCACCTGTGTTCCACGATCGAATCGTTAATCCAATCCACAAAACGATAATCGTTCATGAAAATTGATAAGAAAAGTGTCTCACTTGTTTCTCCGACTCTAAGATTATATATGCGTATCCTTTCGGTTGGTTCTCCGATTGTTCTTTTCCTGGCCATTCCACACGAATCGGACCGAACTGCTTGAAAGTTGAGACGAGAAGAGATTCCGTAGCGTCCCATGGTATTCCACCGAGAAAGACCTTCGACGAGTAGCCGGATGATTTGGTGGTTCGCTTCGGCAACTCTCCGGACCACGTGCACGTCGCTTCGCAAAGTGCTACCGTAAATGTGTAAATCATCTCCGATGAGAGATCTCGAAAGAGATCCAACGAGAGATGACGAATGATCCTTACCTGCTGCGTTGCGATGACACTTCGCTGCGCGGTCCAGAGATATATAAGGCTCCGCTAAGTTTGGCGTTTTGTTCATCGACATCACGTAATTACCCAGCGAGCAACAATGATGATGACGCATGTTGGAATGCTGCTGTTGTTGTTGCTGTTGCTGCTGATGATACTTCTTGACAGCCATACGCTGATAAGCCGCTGCTCTGTTCCCACCGTGATACAGATTCAAGTCCGGTGGCATCAGAGCGCTCAGCGATGGAGGATAACAAGAGTGCCCGGATGAATTCAGCGACAAACAATTCTAAACGAAAATAGCCAAAAAATTACAAATTCATTAATAAAGACATAAATTATCGAAGAATCAAGGGAGGATCCTACTTCGAAACTGAAACTTCAGAAAATCGAATTTCTCTTTGTTCTTCGAAGGGTATATCTTCGAAGATATTCTATCAAAATGGTGAAAGCGATGCTGATTAAGAGGAAGTTGATTTTTTTTTTTTAGAGGTGCTTCTAATATATGATAGAATTTTTTTTACGTGTTTTAAGAACGTCAAAAGTGGAATCCTGCCTTAGTAGACTAAAAGAAAAAAAATATCGAGTCAACGTACTCGTACCATAATGTCGGAAAGCGAGCCATCAACGCTGCTGTAACCGCTCGTTTCGGAATCGGCCGGTGAGTTTGAACGGGATCCACCGAAATCGAGCATGTGAGGGTACTCCAATGTTGGGCTGCTGCAGTCACTGTCGACAAAAAAAAGTTGCTTGTTACAAAGGAAGATTATAACGTGAGAACTATACGTCACAGAAATGGAGTTATTCAGTTTCCCTTTGCTATATTAGGAAATAATGTCGAAATGAGAAGAAAATATCTGGTTCGCCATAATTATTTATTTGATGAAATAGAAATTCCCCTAAAGTCAAATTTGGATTGAAACGAGTTTTTTTAATGTTTAGAATTAGATATTAGATACCTGTACGCGGGCGAGCCTCTTATGGGCCTCCCATAGTAGGGAGAATGTCCCGGCGATGATGGAGAACCTAGATTGTAGTGAGGTCGATTGGGCGGTGATAGCGTCGGGCTGCTGCTGCTGTTACTGCTGCTCGAGTACGTGTAAGGATTCGAGTGGACGCTACCCGGGGTGCTTGGACTTCCGGGTGTTGTGACTGAATTCGGTGTACCCGGTACGTCCATGTTCGACGAGTTTGGATAGTATCCATGATTTTCGTCGCATTGCTGAAACGAACACAATCCTTGGTGACAATCAAAATTTACTGGCATTTTTTAAAATTATATTTCATTTTTTGAATTAAATAAAAAATTAATTAAATTTTATCAATTAAATTTTATCAATTAAATTTTATCAATTGAATTTTATCAATTGAATTTTATCAATTAAATTTTATCAATTAAATTTTATCAATTAAATTTTATCAATTGAATTTTATCAATTAAATTTTATCAATTAAATACTAGTAAATTAAATTAATTTTTTTAATTGAATTTAATTCTTTTAATTAATTTTCAATTTTCAAATAAAATTTCGTGTTTTAAATTAAATATCATTGTAATAATTACAAAGAAGATCGAATCAGTTATTAATAATGTCTCATTTCTCACAACAATATCAACAGATCCATCGTTATTCCCCGTTGAAAAAATTCCGTTGATACTTTCATTTAAAAAAAACCTACAAAATAAACCGTTGAAAATTGGCAAAATGAGTAAAACGCGTTAGGTGCTCGGACATTATAACCGCGGGAAGTTGAAGCGGCTCGGTTCTTGGATTACATCCAAAATAATATTCGCGAAACGTCCGAACATTTTCTCGTGTAAAAGCGGCGTCGAGCCTCCCAGGATCGGAGGATTCAACAATCCCCCCCTGGCCCTAGAGACCACCCGCGACGAGGAAGAAAAAAAAGTCGAAAAAAGAAGAAAGATTGAGAGGGATGAATGCGCGTGTCTGTCTGATAGAGCTGTTTGGCTCGAACCTCCGAACTCTTGGCTACGATCATATCGGGGTCGCTTTAAAGCTTTTCTTTTTTTATTTCTTCTTTTTTTTCTTCCTCCCTCAGTTTGCGTAATTTATTTCGTAGAACCGCATTGTTGGATGCCTAATGCGAAGATTCTCATGGATATCCGTATTGCACGCGCCTTTCCCCCAAATTTCCTTAAATTTCTTGACGCTATATCTCAAGTGGCTACTTTCCGTTGGTTTATAAGAATCGAGACACAACTCGGTAATGGTCGTTTGACGCGACTTTAACGGGTGGCAATAAAGCCAAGGAAAATCCTTGCTCGTACAATATTCGGTTGTTTATGACTCGCTAAAGGAGCATCTTGTCACGGACGATTGCACATATATTATGAGTTATTGCGATCGTCCTTTTTCCTTTTTTACTCGCGTTAAAACGATCCCCGTTAATCCTATTGCGTTTCAGAATCGATACAACGCAACGAAACGTTGCTTCAATTGCTTCGAAAACGAAAACACTCGAAAATTCAGTCGTCAAACAAAAACTGTATCATTTTCATTCCGGTCAACAATTTTGGTAAATTCACGTTTCGTCAATTTTTATTCGCAAATAATGAAATCAATTTTTATTTGCGAAAAATGAAATCAATTTTTATTTGCGAAAAATGAAATCAATTTTTATTCGCGAAAATTCAAGTCAATTTCTATTTGCGAAAAATGAAATCTATTTTTTTCTAAAAAAGAAGAACGAGTAAAAAATATATAAAAAATATATTTGCTCCCACCGGAAGTGCCGGAAACTCTATCGCAATATTCTTTTTTTTTTCGAATTCCGTCATTCTTCGTACCAGTCGGGTTGGTATTTTGTTGTATGAAAAGGCTTCCATTAAAAACGGTCGATTCTTTTGACCGGAGGAAGTACACGAGTATGAGGACGGGGTTGCGCGTGTGTCCCGTTTATAGCGAAGGAATCCGTGAGCAATGATAAGAGCAGCTAAATCGAGCATCTTCGATATTATTTTCTCTCTTCGTCCAACACTCCCCCCCCCCTGCTTCCTCTCTTCTCTCCTGACTACGTTTCGAACTCCGTGTATCGACAGCAATTCCTAGATACTACTTTTCGATTGCAACGAGAATAGGACGAAAAGTACATGCTCCTTATTGAAACGTCAGGTGCAGTTTTTTCGTCCCCGTCACAATGAAGCAAAGGATTTTTATTCCTCTCCGTATCCGGTCCTGACACGTCAGAAACCCTGAGAAAAATTCCTTAAAAAAAAAAAAGGAATTATCTTCGTTTACTTCCAAAAAAACGGTCACTGGTTTTATCTATTTGAAGAAAAAAAAAAATGATTTTTGTGTCCGAGGATCGTCCACGTGGTGAATGATAAATTGAAGAAAAAAAAAATTGGATTCCATCCAATTGGGATGATGATCCGCTTCGCGTGGAAATTCAGCCAGATGGCCCTTGGTGAAATACAATTTCGGAAAGTGACGTCTAACCGCTTTTGGACTTGACATTGACAGGGAACAATATTTCCAAAATGGAATAACGTGAATCTCGAAACTCATTTGACTCATCATTTTGAAGAAATACTGTTCGAGGGTTCGTGAATAAATTTGAAGAAAAGGTTGGGAACGATTGCAAAACAGAGTGATCGGTGCATCGATTAAGGATTGTTGCGATCCTCGTATGGTTGTCATAGATCCCCAGTCGTTAATTGATTGAACGTCGAATTTTTTTCAAGTCCGTTCAATTAAATTCAAAAAAATTGATTATCTTTAGCCCTTATCGCTTGATCGTGGAAAGAATTTTCGATTATTTTAATTTAGACTCAAATTTCGAAATTTCCATAGAAAAAGTAATTTCCAAATTTTGTCGTTTCCAGGTATATGTAGGTTACCGGTATCAGGGTAAAGCCAAATTTGTCCAATATTTTCCAAACTTCCGTTTCAGCTAATTCACGTTTTAAAACGATTCGTAACGATTGCGTCGTTTTACCAACCGGGTAATTTTGATGGGTCGTTCCGCGTGCGTGATTCGAGGTGTTGCTTTGCGGAGGATACTGTTGTCGTTGTCCCGAAGATCCGATCGAGGATTGGCTGCCCATGAGAGAACCACGAGGTAGGCTGAGACCGAAGAGATCCAAAATGGACATATCCGCTGAGGGATGAAAAAAAAAAAACGAAAAGAAAATCTTGAATAACTAGACACGTGGTTTCGCGATTCGCTGGTTCTCGAAAGACTGAATATACATATATATCTATAATCGATCGTTGACAAACGAGAAACTATTTTTTGCCTACCAACAGTTTGACACGAGATCGAATCGCCGTTGCTGCGAGCGAATATTACGATCGATCAATGTACAGAGGGCGCAACCTCTACTTTTTCAAACTCTTAAAAAAAAAGAGTCTGATTTTTTTAAATCGGACTTCCGGTATTCCTATCGATAAAATAATTGAATAATCGTCAAATTACCTTCTGGATTTGATGGTTTGATGGACGTTGGAGAATACAGCGATTCATTGGGCCTATTCGAATGAAACGAAGTTTTGTTCGGGCTATTGGGTGGCAAATCGAGAAGCAAATTGTTGATCGATTGCAACTGATGGATATGCTCCCGTTGATGCATCTGTATCTTCTCTCGATGTTGCAACAATTGCTGTTCTCTCTCTCTCTGATGCAACTGCATTTTCTCACGGTCGACGCGACGCTGCTGTATCGGATCAACTTGCTGATCGCGCTGCTGCTGCTGTTGAAGCTTCATGATGTTTTCACGTTCCTGTTGAGTCTGCAGTTGCAGGGGATCTCGCTCGATATGAGACGGAAGTTGGAAGGATGGATCACGATCCAATTGCTGCTGAAGCTTCAAAGGATCTCTCTGCTGCTCCGCACGCTCGAGACTCTCCGCTGTCGTGTTCTCCGCCTCGTAAGACATCGCCAGCTGAAATTAGTTTTGGAAAAATCATTAAGAGATTATATTTTTTTCAGTGACGAGCATTCTTGGCGGTGAAGGATAGTGCCAAGTGTCATCAAAAGGATAGAATTGTTGAAGCTAAGATATACCGGAAGTTTGTTTGGTCTTGTTTGGAATTTTCCAAACTGAAATATACCGGAAGTTTGTTTGGGCTTGTTTGGAATTTTCCAAACTGAAATATACCGGAAGTTTGTTTGGGCTTGTTTGGAATTTTCCAAACTGAATTATACCGGAAGTTTTTTTGGGCTTGTTTGGAATTTTCCAATCTCAAATATACCGAAAATTTGTTTGGGTTTGGTGAAATTGTCAAAGCTGATATATACCGGAAGTTGCCGAATTCGTTTTAACAGATGGCTAAATTTATCAATTTCGTAAAGAACCGAATTGTCGATTCTCACGAGTTTAGAACAAATTTGTACTTTGAATCTAACTGAAATCTAGGATAGGATCTTGTCCAATTATTTCTTCGTTATTCTTAGCAGAATTCGATCGTGTCACGCTTCGCGAAACACAGAGTGGTCAAGGCCCAAAGTTTTCGTTTTGTCTTCTCTCGTCTTCGCCATAAAATCATGTACGTGTTTACACATATACACATGTAGACACGTACATTGTCAGTATATACGTCGAGAAACGGACAACAAGCTTCGTGCCAAATTTCCACCTTCTCGGGTTTGTATCGTCGTACGATCACCGACACACAAAAGAAATATAGGGCTGGAAGGACACGTGGTCCGAGTTTCCGAGAATCGTACAGGATGACGCAGGAAGAGAGAGCCTAGCAAAGTACCCACGGAATTGAACAACCGAAAATGAAAAACAAAAGAATTCAACAGGATCTATAAGAAATTGAAGAAAATTTGGATTGAAGAAAAACTATCTTTACTAGTTGACGATAGCTTCCGAGAATCGAAGACGATAGTCGAGCCTCGAATTTTGACGAAAAATTATCATCCTCGAATCGTGCTTCCGACAAACACAAATTTCACAATCGTCACAAAATATTCAATCGTCAAACGTGTTCTGGCTTCCGCAAATCGAACTTTCAACCATTCGAAGGAAAGAGGGGGAAATCAAGCACGATTCAAACATCCGAGCGAGTTATCTTTCTCGTCTGGTTCGAGTCTCGTTATCGTAATCATTGATGAAACGTGGACCAATTGCACTTCCAAGCCCAAACAGACCTTTTTTTTAACGCTCGTAAACTTCAAATTGAAAATAAAAAAATCTTCAACTTTGTTGATCATTCATCAATTTGATTAGCTTCAAACTGTTTCGTGCATTTTACATTTCTAAGTATTTTTCTTCGAAATAAAAATGAAGAAATCGCTAAATTTGCAAATTAATTTTTCTTCGAAAATTGCATTCGCGAATAATTTTTTCATCGCGTAAAAAGTTGTCTTCTTCGATGAGCGGAAATCGAAACGCAAAAATTTCTTTCGTTTTCGGAGCAAAGGTAAAAAACGAAACAAAGAGATCTCTCTTTCTGCTAGCAAAACACGTGCCTCGTGTACTATGCTCATCCTGCTAACAGGCTAAGATCGAAAGTTTGTTTATTTTTCAGATGTATCGAAGGGCAAGTTTCTGAGAGAGAAAGAGAGTTCTCTTGCAATCACGGCTTCACATTTGGGCAACGAGTACGCCTATTACACAAAACGATCTCTAGTATTCTCTAATTGACAAAAAAAAATTACAAACTTTTGCAACATCGAAGTAAAAAAGCCACGAAAAAATTCCATCGATCGTGATAAAAATAGTAAAAAAAAAAATCGGTAATTAACGTTACCTGTTGATACAGTGATGCCATCGTGGAAGTAAAAAAAAAAACTTGTTCGCACTTTCGCGATTTTCGCGCGATTTCTTTGTTCCTTGTCCTTTTGAAAAAAAAAAACGTGAGGAGACCGTCCACGTATTTTTACGAGTTAACTGATTTCACCAAAGCATCACTATTATCCCCATAAATAGTAATAACAGAATATAAAGCAAATAACGTTTCGATGGAAATAAAGAAGAAAAAAAAAGAATGATAACACACTCGATTCTGTTGCGAATAAATAAATATAAATTAACGACGAGTCACATTAAATGGTAAGTAGAAGAGAAAGAAAAAAACAAAATGTTTCGTTAGTCGATATTGCTCGATACGCGTAATTAGCCACCGGAAGCTTTCAATTATCGATTATTTCTACGTTCCTCAGAGATCCATTTTTATCAATTATAGAATTTATCCAAACAATATACGTGCGTTTTTGTTTTTCAGTTGATTCTCGTATATACGTATTTTTTTTTCTTTCTCGTTTTAAGGATGTCTCCTCGTTACGAGGACGAATTACCGATCCAACAATTCAATGTAAATACTCTTTTCTCGAAGTACAATGTTACGATACGCTCATTCTTGTGCGCGTCCCTCGCACTCGCGAACTGAATTGAATATTTTTCGTTGCGCGCGTTCATGCCTCCCGTCGATCCGTGAAACGCAGGGTGGGACATCCTCGCGATTTCACGCGATCCTCGAATGGTGGGGGAAACCACGTGAATCTAGCAAAAGTGAAAAATCTTGCCTCCCCTTCACGTATTTCCCTAGCGCCACTCAAGGAAACTCTTTTGTTTACCTTTACCGTATGAAAAATTGTGGTAATTATGCAGAAGTGGTCCGTAGGTCACCACTTGTGAATTTGGGTCGGGGGAGACTGAAATGTTTTTTTTTTTTTATTATTTTCGTAAATTATGGGGTTCTGAAGTTTTAGAAAACGATAAAATAAGGCATTTTTTATAACCCATTTTGACGCCCAAATTGGTGAGAAGAGTGGTGGTTATGAAATAAGCATTTCAGAATGTTTTTATATTTTTGACAAAAAATATGGTTTTTTCAATATCACATGGTTTTTTTAAATTTAGTGATTTTCCACTTTCGCATAATTACCAAATTATTTTTTCGAAAAATAACCACGTTTCTGTTTCGATTTTTTTGTTGTTCGTAGGTTTTATTCAGTATTCTATGTGGGCCGTTGACGAGTCCATCATTGGGTACTCTTCGCTCATTTCACGAGTCGAATAATTAACAACTACTTCGCGCGATCGTTCAGCCTTGTCGGGCGTGTTTTCCTCGGTCTTGTCGGACGACTCCTCGCCCCACCGCGAAAACAGATTAACGCAGAGCTTGTTGAGATCTTGGCCCCTGGATCCGGCCGGTCCCGCGTTCGAATTCTCAACCGAATCCTCGGTTCCTTCGGCCGGCATACGAACTTCCGGGAATTTGTACTTCGGCATTGTCGTAGGGGCATCTAAGAATCGTATTTGCTTCGTCATTTCGTGAACGTAGATAACGCTTGTGTTCGACTCATTATTTCCATATGGTTTTCCAAAGACCGTTCAATTTTTGTTGTTGTCGAGAGATCTATTAAGTCTCCACGCTCGATGTGATTTACAAGCCTATTGTGAGAATTACCACGGAACCAAATCGATGTATGCCAAAGAATTCTTTTTTTTTTTCGAACGCTGATACGTTTAAAATCGAGGGCCTGTGAATTCGAGAGGGATAGCTGATTTCAGATACACCCAATGATTTCTCAAATCGTTCACAATTCGATACGAAAAAAAGAAACACTTTGAACGACGAATAACATTTTTTTTCTCTGCCCGAAATATTTCGACTCGAAGGCCGATTTTGATGTTTCTGGAATATTCTAATGAATGCTCTAATTATATATATATGCCAAGCGAGAAACGTTAAAAATTCAAAGATGCATTTGAAATCGACATTTCAATCGCTTTTCCCAACCGAGACAAAATTTAAAACGAATATCTTGAAAAGCTGCGACGATCATACCAGGAAACGGTGGAGATTCCTCGATGAGTTGTTCCATTACGTATCCGAGCATAGTCGTGGTGAAAGTGTCGTCTCGTCGGAGGCCCAAAGCTCTGTGGAAAGCATCAGCGGCTTCCTGGGTGTTCCCCATTAGGGCGTGAATGAATCCAATCGCCGAATACGTCGAAGGATTCAGGGGATCGAGTACCAAAGCCTAAAAACGAGGAAAAGGATTAACGAGATAAAGCAGTGAATGTTTTTACGATAATTTTTTTTTAACGAGTTAATTCACCTGTTGATGATACTCCAAAGCCTCGTCGTATTTCTTCATTTTTCTACACGTATGACCGAGGTTGTTAAGAAGGGGTTCCCACTTACTCGGCAGTATGACATTTTTCATACCACCTTGAATTCTCTTCATTGCCTCCTTGAATTGTCTCTCCGCAGACTTGTAACTGCGAACATTAAAAAAAACGTCCACGATAACCCAAAAAATGTCAATTGCCCAAAAATTCGAGATTTTCGTTCGCCGAAGCTAATCAATGTTTCATACTCCAAATTGTAGAACGATATGACACCCGTTTCGTGAATGACGAATGGATCATTGGGCGCGATGCTTTGTGCCTGTTGAAAGAATTTGTCCGCTAGTTTGAGATTATTCGTGAGACCGCACTCAAGGCCGATGTAGAGAAGTGGCAAATGACAGCCTTTCATCAGCTGCGACGCCTTGAAATAAGCTGCCATAGCTTGATCGTGTTCGTTCTCAGCTGCGAAAGAGTGACCGTAGGCTAGCCACGCAGGACCAAAAAGCCTGTCGAGTGCGGTTGCCTTCGCCAGATATCTTCTCGCATGGTCGCTTTTACCTGGAACAGCGAATCGTATCGGGTAATTCCAGACATGAAAAGTTTAAAAATAAATTCTTTTTATTCGCTAATCTTCACCTATTCCGAAGTAGTAACATCCAACGGCGAACCAAGCGAGTGCCATGTCTGGATACAAATCCACTAATTTGTGCGCCAGGTAAAAAAGTGCTGAAACATTCAAAGAATCCAATAAAGAGAAATCACATTTTATTATTCAAGCTATTTTGAATATATTACGATATCATTGATATTCGACCCACCGTTTGTTTTCTTCAATTCAACCAAGCACGCTATGTGTACGGGCAAGCACGAATTGTGGTAAGGATCTTTCTTCAATATTCTGTAACCATATCGATGAGCGTTACGATCAACCGATGATTTTAATATTTGTTATTGAAGCGTACGACAAACCTTTCCGTAAGGGTGAAACACTGATGGTAGTCACAATTGTAGTACAACCTCTCCGCCTTGGAAACCTGCATGTCCAAATTGTCCAAAAGCCTGTCGGTCACCAATATACCCGATACGCTGCAAGTTATCGTGGACCGATCTTCCGTCGGTACTTGATACTTCTTCAATTTGCTCTCGTATAACAGACGCAAAAGATCGCGATCGGCTTCTGTACATTGCTCGTTGAAAGGCATTGAATCCAATAGTTCTCTTTCTGAAATAGCCAATGTTTGCCTTTCGATAAAAAACGAGGGATTCTCTTTACAAACTAAAAAAATCAGTAGAGGTTTTTTTCCGTACCTTCGCCGGAAGACAACATTTGATTCTGCACCAAAGCTTCGAAAGCTTGATAATTATAGACGTCGCAATGAAGAGCTTGCTTGTAGCAGTCCGTGGCGACCGTTCTATTATCAGTGGCTTCGTAAACTCTGCCTTTCACGTACAAAATCGAACTTTGGATCTGTGCAAAATCGACGAATATCGCAAAGGCTGATTCTTCCAATCTTATTAATGCAAAAAATAATGGGAAAAATAGTTAGCTGGGACCAACATTTTTCGGAGCATCCTGCATCATCAGAGGATGATCCATGAAACTGACGCCGGATTGGCTCATGCTAGGACAGACTTCCGATTCTTTGATCACTTGGAGAGCTTCGTTGTACTCTTTCGCCTCCAGCAAACTCCTTACGACTAGGTAATGGCAGGAGAGATCCGTCTAAAACAAAGAATTGTTTATTGACGGCTTGAATAATATCCGTAAAGGCCAACGCTTGGATGAACGATACCTTTTCAAGATTCCGACTTCTTATCAAGTGAGCGGCACGATGATACTGTTTCATTAGGTACATACATTGGGCGAGAGCACACACATCTTTGGGATCTTCGTTGCTCAGCGAGACGACTTTGTCGGCCCAAAATAAAGCAGCGCTGTACAAGTGCTGTGTAAATCGGAAAAAACGATTTTGTACGGAACGATTAAGGACGTGTCGAAGATGTACCACGTGACACACGAGTGCGAGAGAGATAGTCGAAATTAAAAAATCGCGATATCTCGAAAACGAAACATTTTTATCGTAAAATTCAAGCATCTATTTCTGTCTCTATGAACTCTGGAAAGATTGGTGCTCGATTTTTCGCCGTAAACTTAATCGACGCCGAGAAAACGGATTTCGAAAATTTTTGAGGTTATGTCGATGTTCGTCATGCCCTTAACGCAATAACACGAAGATATTGACGTTTTCGCCTTTTGACAAGGTTTTGAAACCCAAACAAACCCAAACAAACTGATTTTGAAACTTACCAGATCAATGTAAGATTTAACGAGTTTGCGATAATTATCTAAGCTTATGCTTTTCGAGTCCATCATATTCGGAATTCCATTAGAATCGACATCGCTCTCCCGACGAGACATTGTTTCATCCGCTTTTATTTACGTTTTAGCGCCGAATTATAAGTCACGGATAGGTTATGTTGTCAGTTTATGTGTATTGTGGAAGAATACTTCCGAGCGCTGTAACAGTGTTCCATTTTGGAACTAGAACCAGAACGAAACGGTCACTATTGTACCGGTCTTATAACCGGGTCAAATAACGGTATAAATTACCGACCGCGTTGGGAATGTGAATTTTTCACGAAAATGATTATTTGATACGGGCTAAAAAGTGAAACGATCTTTTTTTGACCTTCCTTTCTTATGACGGTATAGCACTTGTCCTTAAGGTAGTAAGGCTCTATCTACTATCCTGTTCTGCCTTACCGATGATCGATCACTCTTGAGAGAGAATATGACCCTTTGGTCGTGCGAGATCCGACTGAGGATAAAAAAGAGACTTAAGTGACCGGTAAGCTTCCGACTAGACCACCGGTCAGTTGGCGCTTCGATCGCGGCGTAACGGCTTTTTCAAAGTTGCTGAAGCGTCGTTTGCAGTTGACGAGTTAGCGCTTGTGAGATTAGTGTCGATAAAAATACAAGTAGAAAAAAACCGGTGTTTATAGATCTTTCACCGATTAAAAATCATCCGCTCATTCTGAATTTTCATTTCTTCATTCTTATTTTAATTTCCTGCGCTGAATAAAGCCCGCAAGAGGGAAAAGCTGAACACTTCGTGATCAGTAAACGATTTTGCATCGAATAAGACACTAGTCCGTCCATTTTAGTGTAGGATTTCCAGCGACCGAATTTAGTGCCGTTTTTATCCTAGGTGGATCGCAATTCGGACAAAAGAAGGGAAAGTTCGTGTTCTCCGTTCAACAATGCGGAACGTGTTTCTTTTTTTCCCGACAACTCGACCGTTTCAAAAATCATTAGGTATGTGCAAATTAAGTACCTCTCGCACTTATAATCGCTCGGTCTATCGAACCTTACTTTTCTCGATTTATGAATGTATTAAATACTTAACACGGTTTTGAAAATTGCAAAAAATATTGCAATCTTTTTAAATGTAATTTTTGCTCGAGAAAAAAATCTGCGGCCTATACCCCCCCCTCCGCCACGTTGCATCATTACTGCGACACAAAATGGCGCCGTTCCGAATGGCGAAATTATATAACTTCGCAAAGTTACGAAATTATATAATTACCTTAATTTCGGGAAATAAAGAACGCCAAATAGTTTAGTTTCCATCAGATTTCATGCGCTTTTCAAAAAATAGTGCGACTGCGACGCATCGACGAAAAAATAAATAAAAATTCATATAAACCTCATATTTATTTGAAAAGGATTTACAGAGTTTTGTGTTTTTGCGAGGATCAACAGCGAGACTCGGCAAGACCGGCGCACGGAACAAGAAATATCACACGGATAAGTAACGGAAGTTAAAAAGAAAAAAAAAATGAAAAAAGATAATAAAAAAGATAAGAACGATCGTTATTTTGGGAGATGCAGGGTGTGGCTCTGAAGAATTAAAAGAAAGACCCTTTCGTTTACAAATTTCGATCGTCGCATCAACAAAGAGTCATATTCGTTCTTTCAGTCAAGAGTACGATTTTTCATCTCTTTCATTTCTCCATCATTCTTTTTTACATTCGATTTCTCAGCCCTCCATTTCTGTCGAGTTTTCATTTAATTTTCTAAAAATTCTTAATCGCGCAATCGAAGCTAAAATATGTATTCCGTGATTATTGCTTTTGCTCGTGTCGTATTTAGTTTGTTCGTTCGTTTTTTTTTGTTGCTTTTCGTTTTTAAAGAGTTCTTTGGCAAAACTTATTACACATATGTTATCGTTACAATTAATAAATAATAAAGAGCATTAAATAATTATCGCAATGACATATAATGTTAAACCGTGTTATCTAATATAATATATATATAAAATAATGATAATAGAAAATAATAGAATGAACGATAACAATGACGATTGTTCGTGTGCGTTATTCGTTATCATCAACCACGCGGTGTTTAATAATAATCGCTAGGGGGGGGGGGGGGGGGGGGGGGGGGGGGGGGGAATCGTACAATTCGAACTTTGGGACAGAACTATCTAAACCGGAAGTTTTTCATCGTTTACAAAATAATATATACGGTAAAAAAAAAAGTGACAGTACACAGCGTCCGAAACGACTTTCAAGGACTTTTTTTTTCTCGCCTCTCGAAGACCGTCGCAATTGTTTTTCGTTTCTTGATCGTCGTTATCACTTGAGAGGGGGAGGGGGGGGGGGGCGTTCTTACGAGAATTCGCTGAGCCTCGAAACATTTAACATCGTCGTTCGTTACCAATTTCGTTCTTTTTTTTTTTTCACACGTCTCCCATTTACCCACCAATAATTCTCACGCGCTTTAATATCTCGTTCAACTTTCTATCTTTTTCCCTCTAAGTTCCATACCGTATCGCTACAATATATTAAATTTTAAATAGCATTTAGAATTAATTAGTGGTTTCGCCTAACCGTTAACCTTATCAGATAAGTGGAATAAAATAGTTGTATCGTTATTACAATATATATATATATATAGGTGTGTGTGTGTGTGTGTGTATGCATATATTTATAATCGAGATATTTCAAAGGGACGCGATTGACGCAGGGCGAAGGCGCGGACTTGATTGTTGCTTTGCATTTCCCTTCAAGTCTTTCGATATCAGAAATCAACTCGTATACCAGCACGAGGCACCTTTCGCGTCCTTTTGGGTTTTTCCGGGTTTTTCGAGCCTCCAAAAAGCCAGCTTTGTCGTTTTCCATTTTTTTTTCTGCTCGTAAATAAGTGCGTCGTAAATAATTGACAGTTGACAACCGATAGAGAGTTTAAAAAAAAAATCGATAAAACGGCGGTTTGGGCCAATCCGGCACGAGGGATTTTCATTAAAAACATTTCGCGACTCGAAGGGAGAATCGTTGAGAGATTAATCATCGTTGCCAAACGAGGCCATCATCGAAACGACCGATCGACGAGTTTACCGATTTTCTTTGAGTCCACTCGTTACTTACACTTTAAATATACTTTTTACAACAGCGCATCGCTGAGTCACCCGCCGTGCCTTTTTCTTCCCTCGCCCTTCGTCATTCATCGCCGCTCAACTTCCGGCCCCTGTTTTACTTGCGTTCATTCGTTTTTTTTTTTTTTTTTTTTTTATTTCTCGGTCAAACCGCTCTCGATCGCGAATCGATTGACTTACATTACGAAATTTCACTTACATGCTTTCTCTCACGTTGTACGGTTCTTATTTACAGTCTCGTGTACTAAACATCGTCGTGATGAATTATAGAATTCTAAATCGATTAAATCGTCGATTTTTAAATCTCAACAAAACAAAAAAAAGAACAGTACTTGTTTTTTTGTTTCTATTCATTCTCGTTCTTTTTCTCCCGCGATTCTTTCATTCTCTCTCTCTCTCTCTCTCTCTATAATTCTGTATTGTGGTCTTTGGTCTCTACAAAAAATATATATAGTATCCTTAAGCGTTACGGGATTGTAAAATCGACTTGTAATTAAAAAATCTCAATAATGTTTTTATACATACGTACACGTACGTCCTACGTTTAAAACTTATTTTCAATTACACCGCGTTTTTTTTTCTAGTAAAATCTAGTTGTCACCGAACGTCTTCGTTGCAATACGGTTTTTCCCAGTAAAAAAAAATCGATTTTAATTTTGCAGTCGGGGAAATTAATTCGAATGGTGATAAAAACTCGTATTAGCTAGAAAAGATAAGCTCTAATAAAATGAATCAGTTGTAACTTCCCGGATGAGGCTTGTTTGGGTTTGGAAACTTTTTCGGGCTTCCGGAATCCAATATTTCTGTTCTGATATAAAACTTTATCAACATTTCCTATTTGAAAATAATTTTAAAGTGCCAACCGAAAAATCAGTAACTTTCAGTTTCCGACGGAAAAAAATTGGTTGTAACGAAGGCGTTCAGGGGGGAACCGGTTTTCAGTACGAAAAACGCGATAAACCGAAATGAGGTTTGAACCGCCGTACGTAAATGTACACAAGTGTAATTGATATTCAGCTAACGTTTGTCGCTGAGGATGGACGTGAACGTTTCAGGGTTGCGAGGGTGGAGAGGGAATCGCGGCTCGTAAATTGTATGCTAACGAAGGAATTATAAATTAAACTACCTAAGCTACCGTATGCCCCGGAGGCTCCGAATTGAGACCATTATGTTTTTTTTTTTACCGATGATCACTGGTTCTGCCATTCGAAACACGACGATTGTGTTCGTTCGTTGGGTTTGTTTGGGTTTGTTTGGGGCATCACGGAGATTCGCAGCGTAAACGTTTCAAGAAAGAATCTTCATCGATCCGTAATTTCTCGATTTTATCGCTCTCCCTTGCATTTCCGGTTTTCACGTAATTTTCCTGTTCGAAGAGATCATCGGTAAATCAGTATTTATAATTTCAATTGGTTTCTTCGTGATATGGCTTCCGGTTCGACCGATCGTTATTTATTCGCTCGTGCGATCTCGTTTCGATAAAACGTGGCCGCTCTTGATTAAAAAACCGGCTAATTCTCGATGATAAAAGAGACCTTTTTTTTCGTGTATTTGATACGCGAGAATCAAGCGAGATAGAGATCGGTCGGAGTCGAAGCGTGATCGGGCTTCGTGCAGGCACTTCCGGTTGGTGAAGCTGCACTCGCTCCGCTGCTTGCCCGAGTCGCCGCCAGGGGCGAGCGACTCGCCACGTCGGCGCTACTGTCGGGACCAACGTTGTTGCAACTGCCCTGCTGTTGCTGTTGCTGCTGATGCTGATGCTGATTTTGCTGCTGCTGCTGCTGAGAATTGTGGGAAGACGCCAGCGTGTCCCCGTTGCAGTAATAATACGTCGAGTCTACAAAAAGTTACGAAATATTATTATTAAACTGATCAACGAGAATAAATGTAAACATGGGTCTTCATGTTTTATCTACTCTAATGGTTCCATCCTGATCTGAATCATTTTTTTTTCAACATAATTTTTGTGCCTTTAGGATTCGCTTTTTCTAAATTTTGTTTTTATCTTTTTGCAGTTTTGGAAATATTGGGATTTTTGGATTTTGAATTTTATAGTTATTTGCGGTTTGTCGATCCCAATGCGCCAACATCCGGTTCTTACCAACGGAAACAGCTTGACATCGACATTTTTTCGGGCATCGTTATCGTTAAACTGCCAATCGGAAGAAGTTTTGCTAGTAAAGTAAAATCTTCTTCCAATTGGCATATCCAATGTTAGGGCTGGGTACTTTTTAAAAAAATGAGATTTTCGTCGTTTATCGTTTTCTCTCGTCATTGGTATCCCTGATCTAATCGGTACTCATACTCACTGTTTACTTACTGAGCAACCCGCTTGTCGCTGCGCCATAACCGTATCCGCTGTAGGGCGCACTCGAGTACTGCGAATACGCCGCGCTGTACGCGTAATCACCACCGCCTGCAACAGACAATAACCCGGAAAATTCAAATCTTCTTTCAAAATCTCTCGAAAGTTTTTGATATTTTTCAGTACTACGAAAAAGCTTGCGCAGCCATTCGGAAATGTTGCATTCTTGCTCAGACCGGGACGCAGCCAAAGGATTTTTTTATGTTCAGGGAAAAAAACAAAAAATATGAGAAACAAAAAATAATTGAGTTTGTTTGGGTTTTGGGAAAATTCAGACCCAAAAAGGATCTCGAAAAATGTTAAAAAATTATGAAAGTGGTTAAGGTTCTGTTTTTCGTGTGTTCAGGCATACCTGTCGCGTAGTGTCCAAAACTGGGGAGCATCGTTGAGTACGGTGGTATCGAGGAAGCTACCTGAGTCTGCGAGACCGGAGATTGAAGGACCGTCAAACCGGGATCACCACCGGGGGTGTTGGATGCTGCAGGAGTTGCGTTACCTTCGTTCTGAAGCGAGACCGGCGGACTCTGTTCTCCACCTCCGGTCCCAACGCCAACGTAAGATACCGCCACGGTACTGCCTTCTTTTTTTGTTTCGATTTTGTGTGTTTCGCCATGCACAACACAACACGACATTCTTATCAAGCACTAGTACATATATTTTTATACTTTGCGATAAAGATGAGTGAGCAAAAAATATATCAATGAATAATCGCAGAAAAATTAAAATTTGGATAAAAACGATTTTTAGGAATAACAGCGCGATAAGTATGATAAAAAACGATTAGCGAAAGTAATAAATACGCAGGCAAAATCGACGGAAAATGGTTCAAGGACACGCAGAAGATCGACGTAACTTTGCATGACCTTAAATTTTCTAAATCCCTATTCTTATCGGCCGACAAATTTTCAATGAAAAAACAAGCATCAAATTAGGTAGAATTTATCGAAGAAAAAGTTGAGGCTTCAATTTTGGAATAAAAATGTGAAATCCTTCGTAAATCCGGATTCGAACTTACGTGTCGGGTGATACATCTTCTACGTGTCCTTAAGAGAAAACGGCACCCGTGTCATTCCATCGTAAGATGTAATCAGGATAATTGAGATAAGGGACTTACCGGTGGTGTGGTAAGGTGACATGTTCGCTCCGTCCAGTGTTTGGCTTAATTTCAATTCTTGCATGGTGAGTGGTGCCAACGGTGTCAGCGTGCCGCCTGAAAATTTCGAACGTACTCAAATGAGTTGGCCAGAGTTTCAATTCCCAATATCTCGGGATGAGAAAAAAGTACCAAGGCTCTTTCATCGGTAGATGAAATTCGGGGTAGAAAGCAGTAACATCCTCATGCATTATTAACCCTTTATCCCGATTCATGGGTCGTTTTCGACCCAAGCGAAATTTCAAAGTAATTTTTCGTCAGGTACCTTCAGATTTTCAATAACAAAAGTATAACAATTTTTTCTTTTTCAAAATATTTCTATTGGGGCTTCAAGTTGAAGGTTGAAAGAAGCTCCGTGAATTTTTTTCAGATTTTTTCAAGCGTTTTTACTGATCCGAATAACGGAAAGACGAAAACGACCTATGAGTCGGGATGGAAGGTGCCGAAAATATGAGTCAGGATGAAGGGTTAAAGCTTCGGTATATTGGGGTGTTGGCGAATATGGACCAAAGTCAAAGAGGATCTAGCTGATGGCATGAAAAAGAGGTTTGATGATTCCAAACACATCGAGGTTTCGTAATAAGGATTTGGAGAGTACGAATCCATGAGACAAAGGAGAGAAAGAAATGGAGAATAGGAAGTCGAGTCAAAGGACAAGAGCGAACCAGAGCGAGTTGCTGAGGAGAGGGTAGGAGGCGATACGAAGTAAGGGAAGCGTAATACACTCTTGCGCAGAGGGGATTCGATAGCTAGAGAAAGAGACAGAAACGATTTGTTCACCTATGGTGCCCCCTATGGGCGGAGTGTACAGATGAGGAGTTTGCGCCTGCGTCATTGTACTGATGGTGCCCAGGGAGTCGTACAGCTCGGCGGAGGTGGCAATAGCGTTCCCGGGAAATCCACTGTGCTCGTAGTAACCTCCGGTTGGGTTACCGCCACCTCCACCACCGGCGCTACCTCCGCCACCCGTGTTGGGACCATTGCCACCAGCGTTCCCGTTACCTCCGCCTCCACCTGCACCACCTAGCTCACTCAGGAGCTTGTGCTCGTCCTTGATGCTCCATTTACTCGACCACAGCTGTAAACAGTCGTATATACATTTTATTTTTGTATCTCACCTTCCTTCGTTCCATTTTTCATCTTTCGGGGTTCAATAATGGACTTTTTGGATTTTTTTTTTTCGAATAAATTAGTTTTTGGGTATTGTCGGAACTTCCGGAGTGGAAGTTTCGAAGACGTACGGATTACGTAATCGTTAATTGGATAAGAGCCAATGGTCACTGATGGACTTTGCAGTAATACAGGTCCGAAGCAGACCTTAACAAAACTCCTGGCCATCAAAATAGAAACTACTTTGCCTTTTGAATCGTTAAACGAAATTACGAAAAATCCAACTTACGTTTGAGTACAGTTGATCACCGTTGTAATTATTTCTCTGTCTCTTGAGGTCATCCTCCGGATGGTCGCTGAGATCACGATTGTCATCTGCAAAAAAATAAAGAAAACGAAAGAAAAAATATTAAACGTCGTTGGAACCGTCTTACGGGTATCTGACTACAACGAGATGAATAATAGTTTCGAATAATGAAAACACGAACCGAACGCTTTATTATTAGAGCGACGCGAAGACGAAAGCTTTCGAATGAAAATTGAATTGGCGACACGTGATATAGATAGACTCGAGTTCATCGAGTCGACAACTACAAATCCCGTGTTAACTTTTGGCCCTCGTCGAGAACCCTCGGGGTTGACGTTGAGCCTCGCAAGCCCATACGTGATCACGGTATACACGTATACCACGTAGGCCAATGTATGGCCATTGATAGATAGAGAAACAATTTCGATTCCATTATACACGTCTTTATTATCTCTCGGGCGTCCCAACAGTTTAATATAGAAGCCCACCACGTGGGACGAGCTGACGTAGCAAAAGGGAGAGAGAGAGAGAGAGAGAGAGGGAAAACGATATTTATTAAGGGATGAAGAGAGAGGGAGAAGCGGGGAAGAGTTGCAGCTAAATGTTCTCTAACTCGTGCAGCTCTCATACCTCGTTCCATTCTCTTTCCACCGGAGAAAGGGAAGACCACCCTATATGAAAAGGGATGCTTTTAGAGGGGTCCTCCATACACTATCGAGAAAATGTGCACGGGCTATTTCGATACGATATCCATAGTTTTTTCATTCCTGTTTACCTGTCTCAAAAATAACGTCGAAAAAAAAACAGTCACGATATATCAAACTGAAAATAAACATCAGGACAGTTATCATCCTTTTAGGAAAAAAGCTAAATAGTGAAATTCTAGGATCGTGCATAAATGTCTTTTGGAATGTCCCATGGATTCGTACACATATACGTGTATATACATTTAGAATCGACGTGTGTGCGATCGTAGGAGAATCGTTGGGGTATGGTCCAGCGTTCGGGGTATCTCGAATAATTAAATGACCATTCGAGGGTAGACGAAGAGTGGTAAAGGGGGAGACATTGGATCGCTTACATGTCTGCACGTGTATACAGGGTGTCCCACGTAAGAATGTCATCAGTGAGACGGCTTGTTGGGCGGGAAATTCTGAGTCGATTGATACAAGCATGGTTGCTGGATCAACTCCTGAATTGTTATTAATTTTTAAAGGCAGCCAATCAGCGCCCGTTCAGCGGGCTTAGCCGAGAAATCATTATTATATCTAGACGTTTAGTGTCATATGGCAGGTACGTGTTGATGTATTTTTATACCTTGAAGACAAATCCACAATTTAATTTGTCTTGAACTCTCCATTTCTAGAGAAAAATGTCGAAAATATATTCTAGAAAGGTTTTTCGCATTTTCCCAGTCTAATTTTGCACTTTCGGCGAACATTTGGACATATTCGTAATCAGCGGAAAATTTCCGATCAAATAGAGCCTTTTAAAAGTCTAAAAACGGAAAAAAAATTTTTTCGTCTTCCCTGGCCAGTTTTCCAGAATCTCAGAAATCACGATATTTCAAAAGGTCGTAGAGCAGGCTTTTTCTGTGCGATGGAGATTTATTTGGTGTGTTTGGAAAAGGTTTTTGCCTGACTTAAATAATGGCGTTGGATTCGTATCGATATCTCGCATAG
>JAPYZJ010001485.1:0-27063 GCA_030522765.1 Ophioninae sp. B BG-2022a | reverse complement strand
AGATGGCGTCAAAATAAATTTTCCAGCGATTTTGCATCATCGGTTTTGGCATGGTCCCCATCTTACCTCGCTACCCCGTCTTACCCCACCTTCCCCTACTACCTCCTGGCAAGAGTGAAAAAGCAGAGGGGTGAAGTAAAAGGATGCACTAGGAAAAGATAAAGAGGGGAGATCCTGCATCCGAAAGTGCGTGGCGAATGTGTGTCGCGTAAAAGAATTTCATTACCCATCTTCTGCAGGGTTCTGTGGACAACGTTTTCTGCTCGTATGTAGCGTACATGAAGAATGTACCAAAAATACGTTTACACGATGAGAGTATATCGTGACAATCGATGCTGATAAAGAAAACATCTATTTCGTTGAATACGAAGATTCAGGATCTTGGGCTCCTCTTATACGATTATACGTATGCTCGGTCACTCACCCATTGTGCCAATTTCAAGCTCTCCGGGAGTCATTGTATTCACCGATATCGAAAATCAATCGAACGTCCTAGTGCTATGAAATATGCTGAAATCTTGCTTCGATGGAATATAATGATTCTTTTCCTTTTTTCATACAACAATTTCTGCATTTTCACTTTCTAGATTTGAGCTACGAGAGTCGCGTAACCATGTCGTAGAATTGTTATTCAATGCTTTACAATAATTTTATAATATGTCATTTTTTTATAGTAACGAAACTAAGAGATTGAAAAATATTCAAATTTGATTACTGTATTAAAGATAAATACGTGCAGAGTCAATTGTGGAGTTGTAATTCACATCGTTCGAATTCAACGAAAGGTGCTTTCGATTTCTTTTTTCAATTACTGTTAAAAATCACTCCAGTAGTTATAAAAAAAAAATGGTCCATTCTATGAGCGTGAATTTGCTAAAAAAAGTAGAGAGTGGAAAAAATAATTGTATTGTGTTTCAACGAAGCAAACTTCAATGTATTAGTAAATTCACATTCGGCAGGCTTTTTTTCTGTGAAACTTTTTTTTTCACTGCTGCGGTTTCGGGCTTCTCAACGTGATCATTCTTTTTTTTAAATTGTATTTTGTTTTCAACTTTTATTAACACGAATCTCCTTTCAGTCGCTAATGGACGTTGCTATTAACGAGCTTAACAAGCTTCCATCATGGAATATTTGACGGATGTGCATACGGTACATCAAGCTATTTCTATTTTATGTCCATAAAAAAAATGTCAGCACGTGCCGGACTGATACATTTTTGTTTTATGGCATAGGGCTCCGGAAGGCATTGAATTCGATCTCCGGTTTCTGCATCGCTTTTTTAGTACACGTGTAATCTTTCTGTATTTTTCGTCAAAGCTTTGCGACCTTCTTTTTATTCAAAAGCCGCTTTTCATCAAGCATCGAGCGACGACATGCTATTTGAAAACGAAAAGTTTTTTTTCAGTACAAAAATTTACGTAGGGATCCAGTTGGATTTCCATGCAGATTTTTACATCCTAGTTTGCATCCGATGAGTCGTCGTATTGGATTCTTATACTAAAACGGCATGCGTGTTCATTGGAATTACATCAAAGCTTGCATCGTTGGGTTGCAGCAAAAATTGATATTCTATTCATTTCCCGAAATTCTTTTTACGGAGTAAAAAGTACGAAATTTGTATTTATTACTCAAATACTACTTTTAATATCCAAAATTTCTTACGTTGTTGAAGAAAAAAATATGTTTTCCTGATTGCTTGAGAGTCCAAAAAAGTGTCCACCATTTCCGTCGTTTCTATAGTAAACCGAGCTATTTTTTATTCAACAAAAAAATATTACTTTTTTGACGTTCCAATGATGCAAACGTCATCATTTCTTTTATCAAATCTAAACGAAGATTCTTTTTGTTGTATTTTTTTATCTTCCTCGCGCCTATTTAAACCCACAATATTTAGACATTGTTGAATTATCGTGAAACTGTTCGAGAGGCGCAGACGATCTGGGGATTCAAGTACCTAAAAAGTAATGGGAGCGTGACCATTTCGCTCGGGAATGAATAAATAAGACTGTCTCTGTGATACCGTGGGTTACGTGTGGTTCCCTCTGGAAAGAGAAGATACGAGAGAGCGAGCGAGCGAGCGAGAGAGAGATAGATGAAGCGTAGATACACGCTTCGGCGATTTATGCCGGTCGAATGAGCCGTACGAAAGGGAATGAAGAGACGTACAGATCTGGAAGAGAAAGAAAGATAAAAAAAGAGGGAGAGACGGAGATCGAACGAACCGTACGTACGAGACCGGATAACTGGATTGAAATCACAGCACATCAAAAGACTCACTCGGTGGGATACAGCAACTTGGATGTACATGTTACGCGGGTCCGAGAACACTCATCTGTAAGCCCGTGTAGAGAAGGCTTTTCGAACGGGGAGGAGAAAACCGAGAGTGAAGGGATGAAGCTGCGATAAATAGATAGAGGGAATATGGTTGCGTGGATGTTCTCGCGGTGCGGGAGCTCCGGAATATGTACGGGCCAATCAGGCGCCGAAGAGATAACCGGATTCGCGCAGAGCTACTACGGTGACTATCTCGAATCATCATCGTGGATACCAGCAGCCGCCCCGTAATGCGCACACAGATATTGTGCAGGGAAGCATGTTTTCGCGTGCAGGATACCGGGCGTTTGTAGAAAGAGAAACAAAGGAAAGAGAGACCCGGAGGGCGAGGCAGAGAGAAAGAGAGAGAGGGAGAGGGAAGAACTGGTGAAAAATATGTCGTTCAAGTTTCCATGGGGTTAAAGTTTCCATCAGTGCCAGAGTTTCCATCAGTTCTTGTTTTCCTTAAAAATGTCGATAATGATTTTTATGTTCTTGCTTTAAATATTTCGTAGGGATTTTTTCAGCGATCCACAATAAAAATCTACAATATATAATTTTGTATAGTAAACTTCAGCCCGTTAGAAAATCCGCCCCAGTATTCAGCTTGCATGTTCCTTTCATTGGTAATCCTACCTGCTTCTTTTGCAGGAAAACCCAATTTTGCAGCGTCCACGAATCCATCAGAGTTGCAACCGTAATTACGAATAATTAATAATCCTTGCCTTGCGAGAGAGGTGACCGGAAATCTCTTGATCCTCGTCGAAGCTCCACGAGAGAAATGCCTTGAAATGTTCGTAGGACGAAAAATCCATATACCGGTACGCCATGTGTCCGTTCGAGATACGTATCGCCATCCCATATTTTCCGATGCCAAAAAAAGCGAAGCGGCGAAACTTGGCGCCCGCTCAGTTAAAACATTTCTGGTAGAATTGGAACGTCCAAGAGTGCAGAAGGAAAGAGAGAGGGAAGCGGGCGAAAAGGCTGTGTGGTTCGGTAGGTCCCGGGAGCTTTTGATTTTTCAATCAGCCATAACTCATAGTGACCTGGTTTTCATGGGATCTGTTTGTTCGATCTAAAACCTCGGTCTCGCTTCCTCTCGAACTTTTGCTAATTCTATTTCTCGTTTCGACCTTTCCAACCTTTCTACGATACTCGCCGCATCTCTATGGACCCTATCTATGTAGGCTGTATCGAAACTACTAGTTTTTCGTATGCATGAGCATATAGCGTGTCTTTTTTCGAGCGAAAACATGTTTTTTTTTTTATTAAACACGTCGTGCAACAAAACTGTCAGAGATATTCACGAGAAAGCCTCGACGCTTAGTAAATTAAAGGGCACAGTAGTTTTGGTCTCTGAGCCGATGGCTGCGATTTCGGGCAAGTGAATTTTTCAATATGCACTCGAAGAAGTTAACTATCATTCACTTTCATAATTGAGTATAGAATATTTCATAACATCTAAGTCCAATGTTAAGCTACGTCGATCGAGAAACGACAGAGTAAGAAAAGAAGCGAGAGAGACATAGAAAGAGAGAGAGAGAGAGAGATGGATTAAAGAGAACGAAGGATAAAGCAGAGAGAAGTATAAAGATCGACATCGAAAGAGAAAATGAAGAGATGGGAGTAAAGAGCCTTTACAAAGATTCGCAAGGGAGATAAGAAAGAACCGGCGGCACCCTCGTGTAGTTGCTCCTTTTTAGCCTTCCTCGCCAACCCTATCCATACACTTGCACAGTGTGGTCTCTCATCTACCATTTCCCCCCTCTCTGTTTCTCTCTTTCTCCAATCCTGCCTCCGGCGACGTATCCCTTCTTCGCAAACTACCCTTGACATATGCGGAGGGCGTGTGACGTTTTGCTCCGTAGCTAACGAATTTCCACGCAACGATTCGATTCCGTAACGTTAGATGTCCCCGCTGCGAGATAGATTTGTCGAAGCCCCAAATCTCTATTTTTTTTTTCTCGCGGATCGTCGAGTGTACGTTCCTTGTACATAACGCTCTGGATATAGACATAGATCTGCCGAAGGGTGGATGAGGATTTGCCAAAAAAGAAGGGGATGCAAAAAAACTGACAATCTGCCTGTTTTCGTGGGCGTGCCCAATCGCCTTGGGGATGAATGTGCATGAATCGATTCAACGAGCCGAGATGAAAAGAGAATAAGTGAGCCCTTCGCTCGGTCTTTATTTTTTTTCCTCTCAGTTCTCTGCACCGACACCTGGTATTCTCTTGGGTACGTACAAATAGGACCAACAGCCGATCGAAAAATTTACTTTTTCGGTGTGTAAACAAACACACTTCGCACTTACATCGAATACCAGTTTCTTTGGTAAAGTATCAAGATGAAAAAAGTTCTCGCTGTTTTTCAACATTCCAGTTCTAGGAAATTCTATGGTATTTCTTCGAATTCTGGTTCTAGGATAACTAGAACTGCGTATGTGTAGTTTAAGATTATCACGCATTTTTAGAAAAGTAGGTACTATTAGCTAGCTTGAATTCCAGGGTATGTCATTTCGCCGATGTGCAAACAACTTTTGTTTTATATACTGTTTTACATATAGAAAATCGTGTCGAAGAATTCTTTTTCGACACGATTTCTAACAAGAAGTTTTATGATGAAGACTTGTATCAGAGGCCAGCTATACTTGAAGAATCAACTATTTTTCAAACGAAATATTAATTTTTCACGAAAAGCAAGCACTTATTCAACCTCCCGATAAATGTAAATTTTTACTGTTTAAGTAATTCATAAAAAAATAAAAATCGCAAAAATAGCGTTTGCTGATTCAAAGAATCTTTGATACGACTTTGACAACGTTTTGTAGGAAAATTGAAAAATCGAGGCAGACGGTAGAAGATTCTGGAGCAGAGAGATTGTTAAGGAAAAAAATAGCGTAGTATTGCAATAAGAGGCGAGAGAGTGGCGATTCTCGCGATCGAGCAAGACTCATCACGTTCCTATAGTTTCTATTTTATTACCGCATCGAAACTTCCGCTAGTTGGCGACTGAACGTCGCGCGAATGATCCACAATGTGTCACGCAACGCACCATTATCGATGATGAGTGTGCATTGTAATTTGAGTCACTTCCGCTCGTGTGGTGAATGCAATAAAAAGTGAAAGAACTGAATAGCCGTGGTATCAGTGGTGATGCACGAAAGTCCCGCTTGATTGTAAGTCAAGCTGATACGAATTACGTTAATTGGATGATCTTGCGTCTTCGAGCGAAGAAGTTGCGAGCCCGATTGAGTTGTGTGGTAACGAGAACTCTCTGAAGGTATCACATACCGAGTATGCGATAATATAATTTATTATGACGCTGGCAGCAACAAAATGCAAAACTCTGCGAATTGGCGCCTATCGCGATATCCATTAGCTGCATTCCCTTCTCCAGAAAGCGTTAATGACGCCGAAGTATAAATGCTGAAGTTTGAATAAAGCTTAAAAAAAGAGAAAAACCATTTTTGATGATACCTATACTTAACCCATTTAAGACTAGCGTTGCCATGTAGCAACGTGATGAGTAGTCAATTTAATTCACGGATCATACATCAAAAACTACAAACCTAGCGTTGCCATATGGCAACAGTCTAAAACTCGAAATTGGGAGATTTTGAATTTTTTTGTCATCATCATGTTAACTGGACATCTTTCAACCCAAATATAAAGATAAAAACATAACATTTGAATTTAAAAAACTCAGTCCCGAACGGGTTAAAATGGGAAAAACGAGGAATCGAAAAAAAACATCGTTGCGTTCCAATAACGCTTTTTTTTGTTCAATCGTTTTCCTGTTTGAATTATTATCCAAATCTGTTAACTTTTTTTTGCATCGCAGCCAGTATATCTAATAAGAATATTGAAAAAGGTTGGTGAAGTTTTTCCAACTCGAGTCCGTGAAAAACAAAATGATTGATTTACATCGTTGTACATGGAACGAAAATACATTCTTCACGATTTGTTACGTGTTTTTTTTTACACTTTTTTACATTTTTGGGGTAAAAGAAAATAACTTATCTTATTTCCGAGATTCTCTTCCGTGGTTTTGCGCCATGGAAATTATGCAAACAGGTTAATAATTCGTACATTATGGTCGCTTACAAGCTGTCCTATTTTAAGAGATCCTATTTGTCTGTGTATTAAATGATTCGGAGTCGTGATTACAAATCTGATTAATTACCCAACGTTATATTCTCTTGCCCCCCCCCCTCCCCCTCCCCCTAAGTCTTTCCGTCGCCTCGGCAGTCCAGTTCCTTCCCCTGGTCTATATCGTTCGCATAATCCTACCCGAATTTAATTTTGATCAGGCTTTTATCCGGCCACGTACCCTTGAAAAACGAATATTCCGTGGCGTTCGAAAAATTGAGAAGAAAGATCGAAACCGTTCGAGAAAGTGGGAAAGCTGCGCGCAGGCGAGGCAGAGAAGTAGAAGAGTGATAACGATAGAAGGAAAGAGAGGGAGCGTAACGGTGAATAACGTCGAAGAAGTGAAAGAGGAAGGCTGTGTGTTTGCGGTAGATCCGAGGGGATGAGAATAATGGAAAATCGGAGTCGTAGGAGGGCGAAAGAGAGACGCGATCTCTCGCACCTATATCACCGTTCCGCAGGATCAGGAATTAAATTCTAATTCGACACCGGACGCCTGGTGGCCTCTTCACCCCACTGAGAACCGTACTGAGCTCGCGAAGCAACTCTCTGGCTGACATCATGAAAAACGGACGAGTTCTTCGACCTCTCTTCTCCTCCTGCTTTCTCCATTAATCTCCCTTAGCTGAAGCGTGTAGTTGCGCGAGCGAGGACTGAACCTTCTTTTCGGCGTACTTTTCGAGCAAAAACGAAGCGAAAGATTCTTTCTCCCTTTTCCAACCTTTCTTTATCTATCGATTTTTCACATCCCTCTCTCTATCTCTACCTCCCTTTTTGTGTGCTCTTTTTTGGATATAGGGACCACCTAGGAAAATTGTGAAAGGACTATAGTCGTGTGCCGAGGACCTTTCACCATTGAGTCTCTTCTTCGCCAGCTTTGATGTTTCAGCCAAAACGTTCACTCCCTTTACCCTGGACGTTACTTGTATGTACATTCTCGTGGTTGAACGTGTCCTCCGGGATGAAAGATGAGGCCTTAAAGAACCCGGGGTGTTATATATGCGGTCATGTCAGGATTAACTCTTCACCTTTCTTTATCTTTATATATACATCCGTGGCTTATATTTGCACTTTATAGAGTTGACGTTTGGATACTCCGAACGCAAAGAAAAGACATTATTTTTCACTATTTTTCATTTATTTTTACCAGATTCTCATTAGCGATTTTTTACTGCAATTATATATATATAAAGAAGAAAATATATTTTGGATGATAATCGAAATCGGAAAGTAAAAAAAGAAGAAATTGTTGCGTCCCAACGGTACATATTAACTACTAAATAAATGTTGAATTTTTTAGGTTTTTATAAAAATATGTTTATGTTTGTAAAATTCATTATTTTTAATGAATTTTAACTACTAAGTAAAATGTTAATTTTTAAAAATTCTCAAATATATACTCCTGTTATCATTGTGCATTTAACTTTTCTTCTACTTCGAGTTTTTATTCGTCATGCGAAAATTGATAGTGTAGAAATGAATTGAGCGAAATGAGCAAGGCAGGGGATTATATGATGCGCGGTCAAACGCGATTTTTCCGGGAATCTTGTCAGCCGGATAAGAATTGATTATGTACGGAGCCATGAGCCAACTGTACGTTCGGCAAAAAATAGGTCTGAAGTTCGCAACGTTGCAACGCAACGAAAATTAATTTTTTGGCGTAGTTTAATCCTTTGAAAGGTCCTCAAGCTGTAAATTTAAAGCCTCCAAGGAGTAAGGTCCTTTGAAGGTGTTGACATAGATGTGGTCATTGCAGCTTATTACTCAATTTAAACAATGTTAAAAAATTATTTTTTTTTGCTTGGCAACGTTGCGAACCTCAGACCCATTTCAATAAAGCAGAGCGAGCAAGTACGAGCTGTTATACCTGGTGATGCACGAACGTCTCGGTCACGACGAACGAACGTGATGACAGTGAGTCAGAACTGCTTAACCGTGATGCGATGATCTTCGTGGCCTATGAATTCAATATATACGTCGGGTTTAATCGCCTGTTAGATGCGCAACTAAGACCCACACGGGAACACGCATTGCATCGAATATTAAGATGATTCGCGCGTCAATTGCCTCTCAGATATGAATCGACACTTCAATGATACACTACACGTGTCATCACCGTATGATCTTTCCCAATGCCAATTACATTGAACGAGTGACTGCTTTCATCGTCCAGCGATACTGAAAAAATATTGGATTACCATTCGCGTTCGAGGAAAGCAGCAGAAATGATCCTTCTTTCAATTACCATGTCTTCTTCAGTAAATCTACTTTGGAAAAATCTTTAACATTTTTTGGTCGATTATTTACCAACCTCCAGCCGAATTCTGCAAACAGAGAAATGTAGGCAGTAATAAAAATAAGTAATGAAAAAGTTTTTTTTTGTATCCCAAAGATTGAGAATTCAATCCCTTAAAAATATACGATTCCAGTTTCCATCGTTGGAAAGCGACGAAAGTTATGATTTTACATATATTCGAGTTTATCTTGATAAAATCCTCGTTTTGAAAGTATCTCGATCATTTTTTCAAGTTCAGCCGTGTTTTCATTTAAAGATGAGCAATCCAAATCCGAGCAAAAACAAATTTAGTATATTATAAGTGTTAAAATAATGACTAAAAAAGAATTTTCGTGGCCCACCAAATTTGAATGGAAATTTCAAGGTCATAAAAATGTGTTCGAGCAAATATTTGCTATTCGATTGACCACAAACCCAAAATTCACCATTCGTTATATGTATCGGTATACATAAAAAAAAGGATCGCATCCAGTGATTGTGTGCCCAATTTCATTGGGTTTACTGGTCGATACCTCGTGAAAAATAAATAGACTTACCAGTTTAACGAACGATTTATTGGTTATCTGTTGCAGGTAAGGATCAACAGAGGTCTCGGTTGGATTTTCATGGATTTCACATGGTGGAGGTGATGAATTGTCAAGTGGCTATTGTGGGGGACTGCCCGATGACGTGTAAGTGAATCCGCAAGAGTGGAATATCAAGCAATGGGGATGGTCGGGTATCATGGGGGGTTCATCTGCCGTTGTCTCGGTCACGCATCTACGTATACCAATCTCTAAGAACAGACGTGGGGAAACACCAAAATGGACAGTAGGCTCTGTATACCGGTCGTAAATCGCATTACGATAAAACGGGCGAAACGACGAGAGGCTCCTTTCGTGGGCTAGTATAGTCGGGAACTATTGTGTTTTCCAGGCAAAATGAGCTTCCCTCCTGATTTACGGTTATTTTCCCCTATTTCCTACTCTGTGGGGTCCATAGGCACAGTCACGCTTTTCGCCGTCCCTTCTATTGCTCACAGAGATATTAGCGGCAAATACGTCCGGACAATGACAGCAGTTGGATAATTCACGAAATTTCACGGTTTTCCTCCCAATTTTGCCTGATAAAATCCACAATATTCGAAGGATCGTTGCTCGCACAGCAGGAAATTATTTTTGGAATTGTACCCCGAAATCTGTCGTCGCAACGATTTTTCTCATTTTCTTTTTCGGAACAAAAGATAGGAATCAGATTATTTGAAGCCGAGAACGATGAAGAGTCTTTTTTTAGAAGGACCAAAAGAGACGATCTCGAAAATTTATCAATCATCTATTTTCTCTTTACAGACCTTTTACACTCTGGATAAAAAAATTTCTTCATTATAATCGTTAGTTCAGTTATAACCGACAGACCTTTGTTAAAGGTAATTCTCGGAGGAGGAGCTAATTTTTCGATCAAAGCTTATATCACCCCGCTAACTTTAATGTAATTATAATATAATAGAATATAATCTACGTTTTTTCATCAATCACGCCAGAATGCATGAGTGCAGGCCGTATAATCCTTCGATATTGATTTCTTACGAAAAATAAAAGAACGATCTCCGGCGTCTACATAAGGTACTCGACCCATGTAAGGCCCGCCTTATTTGCTGTTAAGTAGGAAAAGTATTTATTTAATCATTTATTCATTAATCAACGTATTAATAATAATTTTGGTTTAGAAAACAATGTTTACTATTAAGTAACTATAAGTCTTTTCGGCCTTATTTAGACCACTGCTTCTAATAAGGCCATACCGGTTGTAACTTCGTACCAAAAAAATTAAAAAAATCTCTAATCTTCAATTTCAAACTTAAATTTCGATAACAACATCTATAGTGCTGAGAAACCACTACATATAATTAGAATAAAGATTCACTAAGTGATATTGAAAACACGTTTGGTTTTCGAAAGTTTTTGTACATCGCTGAGTTTGTACGTCGCTTTGGGTTCGCTACAGCGCGGCGGTTGCTATGGCAATTGCGGCCATTGAAAGTTAGACACTCGACGATGAGAGCTCAATCCGTTTGACTTTGTAGTATTGGATATTTTAAACGTGGGTTTTATTAGGCACTGGGGCTTCGAGCCCTGTCCCTGCAGAGTTCGATGCCTTGTTTTTTTAAAAAAAAGGAACAACTGTCTACGAGAAAACCGGATACGAAATTTTGTGAGGTTACGGCGATCTTCTACACGACCTTAAAATCCGAGGTATTCGGGTACCAGGTTCGCAGAGTAGGGAATATAACGACGAAACGAGACTCCGCCCATCTCCTTCCAGTAACTGGTATTGGATAGGAGGAGATCGAGAATGGTTATCCAATTTTAACGTAGACGTCTTTATCACCCCACTGTTCCTTGAATGGTACGTCGTCATAATTGGTCCACATGACCAGTAAGATACTTTTATTAAACGATTACGGCTTCAATCGTTTTCTCGTATTTCCCTACCGTCTCGGATGTCCTCGTCAAGACGTACATCAGACGAGTGTCGTATAAACCGCTTAGGGTCTTACTGGGAGACGACCGTTCGAACCGTTTCTAAGCTGCCAGCTCAGAAATTCAATATCTTTCGCGACGCCAGCCGGACGATTCATTTTAAAAGTCGTAACCTCTCACTTCTGGCCATAATCTCTTGGAAACTAGGCTCTGTTTTCCGTCGACCTTCTCGTTTGCTCAATGTGGAAACGGAAGTGTGCAGTTTCGAGGCGGGTTTCAATCAGGCAGTGAGACAGAAGGTAATATTACTTTTTTTTTCTTTTTTTACCTTTCTAACATCGTTCCTCCTCCTCCTCATGTACCTGCGGATAATCGTGAGATAGGTCATTCGTCAAGGTGCCTTTCGATCTTGCGGAAAATTTTCAAAATGTAAAACGCCAAAATCTACTTTGTGCTCTTCTATTTTTGTCAACCCTTGAACTCTTGTCCTGATTAGAATAAGTTCATACGAAATTATCGTGCTGCAGCATTGGCAATCTTGTATGATAGGAATGTGAATATAGCCATCATAAAAATCGCTTAAATGCCTATTCAATCAATCCCTTTCTGATTTTGATTTCTCGATTTTACTCACGATAGGTATCCATGCGAATATCATAAAGATACTTTATTGTGAAGAGTAGTGAAGGGCATTGGATAATTATTGGGACGAAAGGATAAAAGAAAACGATACTCGGCGATCGAAGTGTATTGTCATCGTGATCGAAGGAGAATTCTTATTGCTCACAGCTTAAATAAGTCTCGACGCAGTGGCAATATCTTCGTTAATCTTTAATAAGTTCGTCTTGTTCCTAAGAGACGACCATGGTCCTTCTGTGAATCGATCCCATCTGTATTTTTCTCTTCTCTTTCCCTTCTTCGACTCATTCACTTTTTTCAATGAAAAAATATGGAAACTCTAATCGGAAGATGAAATTGATAAGGAAAAATTTTCAACGTCAGTTCTATGTTAAAAAATGCGTTTGAACGATTTCGTAAAACAAAATCGATATTTTAATTAATTTACAAACTTCATTCTGGCAGAATTTAACCACAGAAGTTGAGCGAACGTTTGTTATAATTCTTATCAACAACCTAAATCAACAACGCATAATTTTGGATAACAACGAAAATAAAAAGCTGAAAAAAAAGACTCGACGCATTTCATCGATACAAACAAGCCCATAACTTTTTACTATGTCTCAGATTATAGATTAGAAAAACTCTCAATTTTCTTGATTCACCTGAAATCGGCAGCTCAGTCTCTAAACAAAAGTAATTTGCTTTAACAAACTTGGCATGGTATTCCTTTGCAATTTTCATTTCCATATATCTGATTCCTTTCTACAGTCGTTGGAAAATCCCCATGTCTCCTGATGAGCAATCTACCGGACCAATTAAATCCAAGAATAAGTAGAAAAAGACAACAAAATTGGTGCAATACATGCTGTCGTCACGTACTCGAGCTTCTGTTTCTGCGAAAACAGTAGATCATTTGATACCTCGCTGAATCGAATGATAAGGGGCAACGACACCAGGCAAAAAAAAAGATTGAAAAAATCAATCCGTAAATCACAGAAGAGAACGACAGGAATGCCACGTGGCGTTTTCCCTCTTGGATGCAATGGGCAATATTTGAAATGAAAAAGCTTCAATTTGTCCGATGCTCAATCTATTCATCTACTACGTGGGTTCTTTCTCGGTTTCTGCAGTTTTCTTTTTTTCTTTATTCCCGTTATTCTGGCGCCATTCGTCTCTTACTCTCTGATCTGTGACACGTCACACGCGAATGATCATGAATCGTGGAGAAATGAGCAAAATTCTGGAGTCTCGACGAAACCCTCTGCAAACCGTGGTTCTCTCGATATATATATATATTTTTTTGTTTTTCAACGGTGGTTTTCCTGCCGTTGAACGTTCTCTCCGTCGATCTGCGTTTGAGGTACAACAATGAGAATTGCGTGTTAACGCGTCGAAACGTCGATGAGGCGAATTGAGCTTCGGCTGGATCCCGCCTTCCAGGCGCATTGTAAGGCGCCATTTTTATTTTTCGTTGGCGCAATCCTGGACGGGATTTACCTCCTCTCGCTATTTTTCTCGTCTCAGCTGTCTCTCCATCTAAATATCACCGGGACGCTCCGAGGATTCGACTTTTAATTCCGAACTCCGGTGGTTTTTTTTTCCTTTTCTTTTTTCAACTGACGTCCCGGGTAAAGAGGATCTTTCCCGTTAAGCTCGAAATTTACATACCTGAGAGAAAAGTAATGGTAGGAAAGGCGGACGGGGAGAGTCGATCCAATTTTTTAATACGTCGATTTTTACGTCTGGTAAAAGACCACAAATTTTTTTTTCACTGGTCCCTCCCAAGCTTCGTCACCGTCCCGTTTCCCGGATTTCCACTAATTCCGGATGAACGGTCGTTGTCTTTCGCAAATGAAAACGGCTTAATCGACATGTTAAATCCCAGCCCTAAAGCCTCGACTTGTGAACTTCGTCCCCGGAGTGTTTTGCTTCAGAGGAAACGAGAATCGATCAGAACTCACGTATTTCAACCTCTCCCTGTTTTTCCCTGTTTGAAAAGTTTTTCCTCCTTTTTATGTGGCCTGCTGTGGCTGCATTTCCGTCAACGCAAAGTGCTCGGTAGGTACAGATAAGAGGACCTTAAAAAGCCTTTTAGATTATCACGCCAGAGTTACCAGGAAATAATGAAAAACGAATGAGAAACTTGAAAAACTAAGAAAATACGTGAACCCTCTCCCCTTTAGCCCTTTACCCTCAAGCCATTTTTTTATCTCCCCTTCAAGTTATGATTCCGACGTACGGCATAAGGCACTTTAGAAGGGAACGGCGCCCCATTACCGTCGGTAGGACAGAGCAGGATAATAAATACTCACCGATTTCCTAAACAACTTTTCAGAATTTTTCGAAATTTCACCGGACAATGTCAAATTGATTGACGAACCGCTTTCTTCTCATGAAATTTCTTGCATTAATGAAAAAAAGTAGATTGTATAAGTAAAGTAACAGTAGCTCGTGTCGATTCTACCTCACCGACTCGAATCGGATTGCCTCGAAGTTTCGGGTACCGCTCGATCTCAGACCGAAGTTCGATACGGCAACCCTTGTAGGTCTGAAGTTTGGATGGTTGCAACACACCGAAATTTCTTATGTCTTATGTTTTTATTTTCCAATTTCGAATGAAGTACAAAACATTCTTCCTTTTTGACTTGCATTTAAGATTCCTATACGAGATTCAAAAAAATATTTAAGCGTTTTTATAACCATTTCTGTGAGAATTTATAAAAGAATTTTTGAAATAGTTAATTATTTTCATATGATATAATAATACAAAAACTATTTTAATACTCACTGATGTTTTTAATATATAATACAATATACAATATACATAATTTAATAACAATAATAATAATAATAATGATTTTCATTGGAAACTTCAATTTCGCGAAGCCTTTGCTATCCGAGCGTTAAAAAGTACACATGTCACCTATCCTCCTGACTCGGAGCCACTCGTTTTTCTTTTCACGTTTCTTTCACTCCGTGGTCCCCATATGTGTACTCCAATAGCTATAAACCAAGCCCTCCTGTTGCTCTCCGAGGTTTCGAGAGCGCCAAGTGAGATTAAAGCCGATAAAGGGAGTCTCAGGGCCAAGAGTCACGACTCGCCATCGCCATTTTGGTAGCTCACGCAAACTTTATGTGTTGCGTTTACTTTATTTATTATTCAATTTTGCTCAGGTTCTCTTCAACAGCTTTCCTCTGGAAGCACGAACGCTCCTCAAAAGTATTTCTTTTTTCCTCGGGCCTTTTTGTCGTAACTTTGAGTTTCACGAGCTTTTCGCCCTTTTTCCCTTTGGCTATTCGATTGGCCGAGTATCGATGCGTTATATCGTATGACCTCGCAGCTTCGAAGTTAGTCATGAAAAGCTACCAATTGAATAAAGCGAGCTTCGGGTTGAAAGGGATAGAAAAGGAAGAGGGAAATAGCGAAACGCTTAATCTGGTCTTATTCGTTGGTGGAGGCGCTTTAAAGTGGAGGCGATTGAATGAAGTGTACCGACGCTGCGTTCGTCTGTATTTCACAAAGCGGTGCTGCGAAATACAAGGAGGGTGCATAGGTGCCCGTGCACTTTTTCAAACAAACTGCAAGCCTCAACCGCTACGCGATTCGCTCCTCGAAGTCATGAGAACTAAGCCCTTCCATACGCTATTAAAGGGCATCTACTTGTCTGACGTCTACCTGAAAAAGGCCCATGCACGATGTATTTGTTAACGTCGACGCGTCGGCTGAACACGATGCATCGTACTTTTCCGGTTCTTTCGGTGAACACAAAGGGTCCTCCTGTCGACGAGCAAACGGTTTGCACGAGCCGAGAAAAGGTGTCGAGCAACAGTTTGTCGTTGCGTTGACACGGCCTAGAATCGACCCAACGAGTACACGTCTAACACCCTGAAGGAAAAGTACAGCTATGAATTATCACGAGCCCTCAGATTTTGCTGGGAGTTAAACTTGGTAAAGGAATTGTTAAGAATTTTTTTTTCGGGAATGCTTTTAAATCATTTAGAAGAGACAACAACATTGAAGCTAACAAGCCTTGGTTTGCTTTAATTGGTCGTCTAGTTTTTTTACAATCACAACCGGGACTTCAGAAAAATCGTAAAAACGAAAACTCGAGAAAATGGGCTTTAAAGTTTACGGGCGTTCGTATACCTGCTCGATGCCCTACTACGTTCAATGCTGTATTTATGGGGATATTTTGAATTAGACTGTATAACTTTAAATACATTTAAACAAATTAAAAAAACATCGATTTTTTGAGTATGCCAAAGCCGGAGCCCCCCTTAATTCAAGGATTCGTCAGAAGAAATTCGAAATATTCAAGAAGACGAATTGTTCCTGGAAATGAAATAATGAATAGCTAAAGTAATATTCATTATAATGTACATTTAACATTGTCGCGAAATTTCGAAGTTCGAGAGTCACCTAGTGTTTTACAATTCTCACTTAACAATTTAGAAGAATGACAATGACGTTTGCAACGAAATTTAATTTTCTTTTCCTCATGTCCAAAATTTCTCTCGGCAGTTGGAAAAATTGAAAACTCAATTATCACGCCATTATCTTTTGAAATTTTCATTTAGTGATTTATATCCAAAGGGTAAAATATAATTTGGGTTAATTACGAATATAAGAAAATGAAAGAAACGAAATTGCATTTCAACGATGCATAATCTTCAACCACATTATCGAACAGATATGAGAAATATTTTGGGGGTACCGAATTCTCGAATGGAACCACCAGTCCTATTATTGTACCACGGGGATCGTAATGCAAAGCGTGGTCGTTCCCTTTCCATATGCAGGAATTACGAAATTATGCTTAATTGTTCCCTGCTTTCTCGTTTGGTTTATCCACCGAGTTGAAAGTTCAAGTTATGTAAAATCGTGATGAAGTTGTAAAACTAACTGTACTTTATTGGTAAACTATTCGTAACGTAATTGCGTCAGCCACGGCTCGATTTCTCTCTCAACAAACTGTAGTTTGTTTTACTGTACTCCTCTTTCAGTCAGTCTCTCGTATCCAAGCATCGGAAAAATTCGAATCCCAGCTCTTTCGTGAATCCAGGATTTTTAAGCTAATCTTTTGTATGGTGCCTTTCGAAAATAATATCCTAACCGTTCCTTAGCCTCGTAAAAATGACGTAGGTAATTATATCTCGGCATCCAGAAAAATCAAAATTATTCTTATCGTTATTTTTATTAAATTTTTCTTCAGTCTCATGAAATTTCTCGTTTTTGACGATCACTTTGATTGTGCGAGTATATCTTTTGATCTTGTCAATTTTTCTTGTTCAAGACGATAATAGTCCCTATGTATGATAATTCTTTTTTTGGGTATATACAAGATGTATAATTTCGGAATTGTTTAAATGTATAGGTTGAATAATATTTTTCCTTTCTTAAACTGTTAATTTGAATATTGTTTATAGATAGATATATACCTTTGAAAATAATAATGCAAATAACCCCTGGCACAAATTGTCGCAGGAATTCAATTAGATCCCCATACTTGTCCGTACCACAGGATAGGAATCCAATGGGTCATTGCGTTGGATTCCTATATGAAAATTTCTCGCACGTACATTAGATTCTAATCGAAATTCCTTTTTGAAATGTAACGTGCGGATCCAGCTTAAATAGTAAAAATTCTTACATAAATATTTCTTTACTATTCAAGTTCTTAAATACAGCAAAAAAATAGCAAAATCTGATAAATTAATAACAAGTAAACGAACTTCGATGAAATATCTATTATATCGATAATGAATCTATGAAAACACCCATTTGATTAAAAATGGCAAACGAAGTTAACATTTCAATCGTCGGAATGCAAAACAAATGTATTTTTCAATTACTCAAATTCCTATTGGGAAAACTACGGTACAAAAATTCTTCGACCAATATTTCGTGACGAATTAGAAAAGCGTCAATGTGAATGCACAAAAATATTCTCCGTGGAATAACAAGACGGAAAAAAAATTGAAATCAAACGTAAAATAAATGTTCGTTGCATATTCACGTTGAAACTTCAAGCTAAAACTTACAGTACCTTTTGTTACCAACAAAATTGTTGTTGGGCTACGTAGATCCGTAATTTTATGAACGTTTAACGGTGAAGGGGAGATTGTCACTCAGGGAAAAGTTGTGTGCGCGTGCGATACGTGAGTGGAATGACTCGAAGCGTAAACGCGTGAGCAGGCGAATTTTAGACTGGTCGACCCTCTGAATAAGGGTGGCACTATCGTATCGTTCATCCCGTAGCAACGTTGGCATCCTTTCTCTCTCTCCCAGTGTCTACCATCGTTTCTCTCCATCACTCCCTCTCTCCCACCCATACGCGCCCCCTTAACCCATAAAAATGTAAACCAGCGTTATTTATTCGGTGCACGAGTGCCCGTAGTCAGCAGTGAGTTAGAAAAAAAAAGAGGACTGCGAAACGCTCGAATCTATACGTTCTCTCTGGCTAAACAGTCGAACGAGTTTGCCATATAGCCATTTTCTATACCCACAAATCCACTATAACCTATCTGTCTTTCTTTATCACTCTATCTCGTCTCTCTTTCGTACTTTAACCGCGTACTTTTTCCGCCTATTGTCGGGCGATATATCCGCACTTCCGGTTTAGCGCTATCCAGGCTCCATTGTCACCAGCCGGAAAGTGAGGACCGCTTGTGTTGGCACGTGTGTAACGTGCTTTCCCCGCGCTAGTTTGGATCCCCTCTCTCTCTTTTTCTCTCTCCATCCCTCATTCCCTCTTGGATAAGGGAGGCAGATATCGCTTCGAAACGTGAAACCATATACGCAACCAAAAAAAAAAAGAAAATACCTCGCGAATTTACGACACGAGAGTTTACCGTTTACAGCAGTTGTGAACTACTCTGAATTTACATTTCGGATGAACCCTGTTCGAAACTCTTTTCCCCAACCGATCTCTCTCGATCACCACACTATTTATGGTCTTCCTACGTTTAATATCATTTTTAACGGCTATTATCTAGACGCAGAAATATGTTGTTTAGAAAATAATGGTTTTGAGGGAATACAATTATTGGAAAATCTCTCGGACACTTTTTTATATGTGCATTGACAAAGTCGAGCACTGAAGTTGATAAGAAAAAGTTTTCTTATCAATAAGGATGTCATTTCCTGAATAGACGGAAAAGAAATGGGAAACTTGTTTAAATAAATTAATAAAAATCGCTTGGTCTCATCCAACATGATCGATTTCACGAAAATTCGTTTTATAATAAGTGAGTAATATTGTCGTGAGTGTTATCATTCAGAAAGATATCTGCTGAAAGAAATTCGTGATATTAAAAAAACAGAATTGTCATTCCACTTTAACGAGAAGAATTTAAACTTCAAGCGAGTATAAGAATTCTCCTCTTCTCTGCTATGAAACTTCACGTTTTGTCAACGATTCTTCTGACGACATAGAATTTATTGGAAAATTGATTTTTACCTTAATCGATTCTGCTCTCAAGCTATAGTTCGGAATATATCAAAAACGAATCGTCGGACGAACTTTATGCGGTAGAATCGAGACCTTGGCCTTTCCGCTAAAGCTTACAACCTGAAATACATTCTCGGCGTTTTTCCTTGAAGTGTCAAGGAATGAAATAGTGCTGTCTCACCTGCCATTACCGGTAGAATTTCATTTAGTCGGAATTCGCTTTTGCAACGAACGTTGCAGCCATCGTGTGAGTTTACACGTGCGACCGCATCAATTTGATGATGGAAGGTTTCCGGATCGCCCCAGTGCTGTACAATGGCTCAACACTGTCGAGCCATTAAATAGCGTTATAAAGCCAGGTGGCCGCAGGTTTGCATCGCTTTTACTTCGTTTGGGGATCACGGATATCTCCGCTCTTTCCTTTTCTCCATCTCTCTCTCGTTCCGACTCCCGCGTATGCGCCCAGTCTCCGCCTCGTAAATGTACCAAATGACAAGTTCCGATTTTACTGGAATGAGTTTGTAAGCTCGATAAACACACGAGGGATTCGTATAGTTCGGCTACAGAATGCCTGGGAAAAGACAAAACGACTGTTTGAGGGTCGAGCATATATTCCAGCTAAATCGATCGGGTTGAAGTTTACCTCGTCCGAACCAACGAATTCTTTTCAAAGGGTTCAATTTTT
Organism: Ophioninae sp. B BG-2022a; assembly: GCA_030522765.1. Lineage (NCBI taxonomy): Eukaryota > Metazoa > Arthropoda > Insecta > Hymenoptera > Ichneumonidae > Ophioninae sp. B BG-2022a. Next base: position 7,090 of record JAPYZJ010001485.1, on the reverse strand, counting down.
GTTACCAATTTCAAATTGGTTTCGATGGTTTCAATATTTCTTGCCAATTACGAATTCTTTTCAATGGTTCCACGTTTTTATTTCGTCAGCTTGAAATTTTTTTTTATGGTTCTCATATTTTTTGGCCAAGTTCCGTTTTTGTCAATATCATATTCTTTTCAACGGTTTCAATATTTTTTTACGAGTTTCCATATTTTCCGATATCAAATCCTTTTCAATATCGAAATCTAGCGAGCGCTCGACGCGATCAAAATTGCGGCATCCGGCAATTTCGGTTTGAATTTTCAATTGAACGGGGGGCTTAAAATCTATTTCTAAAGACAAATTGATAAATTTTGAATTTCTATCGGTCGAACTGTCCGAGAAATCCAAAGTATCAAAAAAATAACTGGAGTTTCCGTTTTGAATATTCTTATACAGCAATACAATATGGAACGACGCAATAATTTTTTGAAGCACTCGTAACAAAATCTATAATTCAAATCTGAAAAAAAAAAATTTCTCAAAAGTCTAAAACGAAACAATAATAATATGGACAAAAAAGTATCGGTGTTTTACAACGATGCAATTTTCAAGACCATACAATTTGCTCGGGTATTAAATTAGGTACATAAAAAACCAACGTCCACTTGTTTTTCCCTTACAGTACAATTACCAATCCTGCCTCCATTGATACTTGATTGGAACATCCGAGTGGACTATTAAACCGGCGTCCTGAAAACATGAACACTTCCCCAATCAGAGAGCTATGTCTTTTGCTACTTAAACCTTAACAGCATCGCCCTACCCAGCCTCCAAGGTCCTAGCCCCCATGGTTCATGATGAACTGCACGACAACAAAAAAATTTAAAAAAACGAACCCATTGGCACCTCCGAACGTACATCGAACTTGAGGATCTCTTCACAGCCCCGAATGGGCTCTGTGGGAGAGTTGTTCATTCGTTTCGGTAGCGTGAAATTTCGGTGCGCTACGCGTGCAATTCGTCACTGGCAATTTGCAGCTTTCAATAAAGCGAAACGGCATCCTCGAATTCAACATTGTACAGTCGTGGATAGAATAGAGCAAGCGTGTAGTATTGGTCACATTGAGGGGTTAGGTATAAGGGTCACATTGAAGGGTTAGGCGCCAACCCCGTGCGACGAGGGAGCGAGAGAAAGATGGACGTAGAGACCGCTGGCTACGGGAGGGGGGGGGGGGGTTGAGATAGAGATAGATAGAAAGAGAGAGAGGTAGTCGGATTCAGGGTTGGAAAGCGGAAGTTGCTCGAGGGCTTTACGAGAGGGCTTCTCCTACCTATGTATATGCAACAACTAGTACAGGCACGTTGTCACGCGTCCTCAAACTTAATGCCCTCGACAAAGCATAAACTATGCCCGAGCGCGCACCCTCACTCTCTCGTGACTCACCATAACCATCGGCCCCACGTTTGTCACTATTCCCTCGTACATACACATTGCTAAACATGTTCTATATCACTCCTCCCTCTCTCTCTCTCTCTCTCTCTCTCTCTCTCTCTCTCTCTCTGAGCTGCTTTCTATCTTTCTTCCTCAACTCCCCCCCTCCGCCTCTAGCTCGTGATTTGATTAATCGAGAGTTGCACGCACATCGGATCTACAATCGCTTGCGGGACAAGCATTTCAAAACGAAGAACTTGCGGGGGCCACAGTCAGTCGCAACAGGGCCAATGTACATGACGCCTCGTACTGTATGGGTGACCACTGAACGCACGCATAGCGGGGTGCGTGATGATAACCCGCGTGATACCTGGCCAATGACGAATCACGGCGAAATCAGAAATCCCATATTGGAAGCAATTATGTCATCCGGTATGCAAGACTATTTGAGGTTCGCCTACGTTTGGCGAGAAAACTTAAACTAAACGCTTCTCCACACTGGAAAAAAAAGTTGATATTGATAAAATGGGTCTCTTTGATTTCTTTTTATTTGGCCCAATTGATTTTTCGTATTATCGAATATTTACTAGTGAATTCTTTTTTTTTGTGAATTGTAAAGATCTCGAAAATTGTAAATTGTGAAGACCTCAAAGATATATCGGCCAAGACATAAAAACCAGTCCATTACATGGGCCACAAATCGTAAACTATAAGTTTGACAAAAAATGTTTATAGAAAATGAAAAATGCGAAATTTTATTCTCTGCAATAATGGTGTCGATGTCTTTTGCCATAAAGGGCATAGTTTTTGAGATATCGGCCAAAAACGCTTTTGAAAAATGGCGCGTGAACCTCCACCGGAATTTGTCAGAATTTTGTGATTTTATACTCAGTGAGTGATCCCAAACCTTATAAAAAATGGATCGGGAATTTAGTGCGAGGATAAATTGTATTTTTACTGGCCTAAACGGCACATATTGTAACTAAATAAACATTGATATAATTCTGAAATAAATTCTAAGTTTGTAAATAAGAATATATATATTTATTTATTTATTTATTTAAATGAACTATATGATTACTTATGCGAAGGATATTTTTTATTCAAAAATATTTTTCATAACGTTCAAAAAAGGATGCACTTGAGTTTCATCTTTATTTATTTGATTCGAACGTATTTGATTATTTCCGATAATATCCGAAACAAGTTGGAATTTACGACGAATAGGATCGTAGTAGGACCCGACAAAAAAAACCCTATTTCATTTCAATAAATCTTATTTACATTTAATTTATTTTCTCAGTGTGCGGATATCCCCTCGATTTGATTCTCCCTCTTTCAGTAACATCGGAGAATCATGAATTGAACAGTACTATTTTTTTCGTTATACAGGATATGATGATGTGCGAGTGTTGAAATAGGGGTGTACTGATCCTTTGTGGAGTCAGACTGATTGGACACTCAAAGAAATTCCCGTTCATCCTTTCCAAATGATACGATTTAGTCTCGTTACTTCTATATACGAATAAAGCCCCATCTGCGTATGCGTATAGACAAACAGGACGACTGTACCGAGTGGATTAAGATATGAAAGCCATGGCAAGGGGGATCGTGAAAATGTAGTCCTCTCGTTTCCGTCTCCACCGTTTGTAGAGAAATGAGACAAGGGTTGCCCTGCAGGGGGGCTAATATTGATATGCAGTATATCTATAAACCCAGCTTATGCACGACAATATCTTTTTCATCGTTTCGTGCCTCCATGAATCATACACGGTTATCAAAACCCGTTTTATGTTTTTATACAGTCTTGACGCTTTGCATCGCTGCTATGAAACAAAATTTCTTTTTTTATATATTTATTGGCTCATTTTTAGTGTTTTCCCAAATATTACTTCACATTCGTATTTCTCTACATCTGCACATCAAAATAACGATTTTAAATATAACCGAGGCACATTCGTGACGAATATTTGTAAAAATGAGGTTCGAGCATTTTCTTTGTATTCTAACGTTACAACTTGTAATATTATATTTTTTTTTACCGAATAAATGAGTGATTTTAGGGACAAAACAGGGCTCGCAATAACCTTTTTCGCCATATTAAAATTTGAAAACGAAAGATAAAACGATTGTATTACCTACGTGAAAAGGTAAGTTTTGTAAGTTTGTAAGTAAAAGTAAGTTTGACACTCCTCGAAGTTTTATGCCTTCTAAAGCATTTTTGTCTATACATAATAATCACTTTACACTTACGTTTCCGTATACGATTTATAGTGTGAAAGCCAGAGAGGAAGATGCTTGTGTACGTTGGATGCAAATGATCATTATGCCTCTTCGCAATTAATGTGGCGAGCAATGAAACGGTAGCTGCTTACAAGTGCTCGTTTCTCTTTAACGCTGGTACAGAGGGTGATGGAAATGTTTGCTCCGGTTCGTAAATGATGTAACGTTGTATAATAAAACCCTTCTCGATTATGAAGGGGGCGGCCATACCTAACGTGATTCGATACGACGTCAATTCCCTGGCGCTCTGTTTTGTAATAATGATAATAACGATAATATTGACAAAGGCAGGTATCACGGTATTAAATATACGATTCTCTTTATAAACCATAAAATACATACGTGCATGATGATATTTCCTATGAAAATTATTCACCGGATATTACTCGAAGTATGAAAATGTTTTTAAAAATCCGAATGGGATTGTTCGAACATACGAGCTGTTATTATGGATTTATGATTGCACTCAATAAGAATAGTAGGTTCGTTATTTTTTAAAGGACTTGCAAATGTAAAATGTAATACATTTCTATATCCTCACGTTTTTCGTCCGGTTCATATTTTATTTTTAATTCAACGTACGAACGTGATATTTTACTCTAGGGATACAATGGTTCCAACAAATACGGAAATCCAATTGAATCCCTAGGGCCCAGTGTCTGAAATTGATAAAAAAAAACTATTATACGAACAACGTACAGTACACTCGTTACTCTAAACTTCCTCTTTTCCTTTATTCTCAATGGGACTGCAGTTTCCATCGTTGAGTCGCATCGAATATAATTGTTTTTTTTCTTCATTTTACCAAATTCGTTTCGCAGGTTTGAGCTACGAGAATCACACTATTTTTTAGAATTCTTATTCAGCTACTTACAACAAATTTGCTACTTACAACGTTCTATGACAATAAATATGAAAAAAAAAAACGAAAGAAAAGGAATAATTCGTTGCCTTTGAATGCAAAATTCAAGCCAATTATTCCCATCCCGGACCAGTCGTAGTAAATTTTATCAGATCGATACTGCCCGAATAATTATTCCGAAACTACAGCAATGCATTTAAGCCATGCGCCATTTTTTCCTCGTCCCATCTCGCCTTCCCTTGTTAAGTGAGCCTTCCCATAAATCTGACGGGCTTCGTGAAATTCGAGACTCTTTTTTTTCTTTCTCCTTCTTGCGCCTCTTTCCCTCTCGCCCGAGTCCCCTTCTCCGGTGCGGTGTACATTTATAATGTAATGCATAGTACAAGCAGGAAGTTGAGTCGCGCGCATGGAAGCACGCGTACGGATTTCATGCAAATTTTCACTTTTTTTTTCCACCTAATAAAATTTGGATGCTTTGCTGCTTCTGCTGTTGTGGATAGAATACCCCCTGGGAGCTGGCACTGTTCGCAAGATAAGCTTATTATCATTATTATTCGTTTTTTTTTCGTTTTCTTTTTTTTGAAATTGCGGTTCGTTGGCCTAAAGCTCCGAGGGCCCAACAGCACATCAGCTGCGTAAACAGATTTAACTCACTGTGTCTCTCGTCGGTGTCTACCCGAGTATGTATACGTATCTGCATAATGGCTCGAAGCGAACGAGGCACTGATTAATCATATGCATTTCACGAAGCCTCCACGTACACACCGCTCTTCCCCCAGCGAACAATGAACCGCGAAAAGTCACATGGGCTGCTCTCTTTTTTTGTTCCCAGCCTATTCTACTACTTCGTGTCTGACATCTGTCCTGCTCCCCTTTATCCTCTAGGTTTCCTCCGACGCCGCTCTCTCGTTAGCCTTCATTATGTAATGTACCGTTGAAGGATTAATGAAATAATCGCCTTGACGAGCTGTGATAAAAGTTTACTGGCGCGGAGCATATATGTTGACCAACGATTTCGAAACGGTCATGAAAAAATATTCGGGATACTCTCCGTTAGTGGAAACATTTCGAAATGTTAGAACACTGCGTGTGGCAAATTATTGAAGTGGCGTTTAAAATTATTTTAAATCTTTTTGGAAAGCAAAGAAAGTTAATTTTTTTATTTTTGATATTTTAATTGTCGCTTTAAATAGTTCTCATTGGACTTTCGTTCTATATTTAAAAAAAATCGCGTTGGTATTTCTTACTTATTACAAATAAGTAAGAAATACCAACAGTGAGAAAAATGTAAAATGTCATTTTCGAGCCGCGAAAATCGCGCTAACGTTTTTTTAAAATAATTTTCATTTAACGATCTAAAACCTAAATGCACAACATTTTATTTTTGATGATAATGGAAATAAAAAATGTTTGGAAATTTCGTTGCATTCCAACCATGCAAACTGTTGAAGCCCATTTTGAATCTGCAAAAAAATGCTTCAAATCGAAAAAAAAATGAATCGTTTTCGTTTTGTCTAATATGTTTTTACTTTTATCATGTGCGTCTGCAGGACGTGATAGCTATATCTCAAAACCATCGCGATTGGTCATACTCGTCGTGCGGTTTTGTTTTAGGGAAACTTGCCCGTTCAACTCGGAATAATTTCCCTAGAGAGATCGGTATACGTACACGAGTGCCCTAGCACCCCGGCAGTATACGTTTTATCACGCTTGTGCAATATGAGCACCTAGATATTCAAAAAAATCGATAATGACGACCCTTTTCACGGTACTATTTCGGGCCCCTTAAATGTGCAGCTAACCATAAACTAGCTTTAATAATCAAATCGAAATTTGATTATATCTATCAACGTTTGAATGTTCTGTTGCGAAGCTTCTGCCTTCAAATGAACGTTTAATGAGATATGTTGTATTCGTTCATGCGTAATGTCTACTAATTGTGTCAAAAGTTGTGTCCATAGCAAACCCGCGTATGTTCCGAACGATAATGAATTTTCTATAGAGAGGTCATAGCTAAATTAAATCGTGTAAACAGGAAAAGGGACCCGTGCAGAAATTGTGATAGGGCTTTGGTCGGGCCCTTATAGAATTCCGCTAACTTTATTAAGGCCCTAATCGGGTAGCCTCATAGGGACCATTTGTGGCCGGTCACACTTTGTTTTCGAGGGCCATTATAGACAGAATAATGAGGGCCTCCAAATTTGCCTCGACGCCCCCTCAAGAAAACCTTGGTGGTTCCCTATGAAATCCCTAACGATGGATATGCTTCTGCATGTGTTAATATGTGTGTATCGGTTTGTATAATAACGCATCACGGCAGATCATGGATACGACAATACAAATTTTTCGCAAGCTCAATTTTGTCGCAGACAGCACGAAAAGGATCATTTTTTTGAGAAACCAAAAGAAATACCTCCGAAATTTCTATTTCAAGAAAAGTTGATTAAAGATGAGCAAATTATAGTCGAAAAAATGGTTTTTGATAACAGCGCTACAATTAGCATTAACACACCAAATAATGTCGTTTTGTTAAGCAATGGATGTATCATG
>JAPYZJ010001484.1:0-42226 GCA_030522765.1 Ophioninae sp. B BG-2022a | reverse complement strand
AAAGGGAAAAAAAAAAAAAAAAAAAAAAAAAAAAAAAAAAAAAAAAAAAAAAAAAAAAAAAAAAAAAAAAAAAAAAAAAAAAAAAAAAAAAAAAAAAAACGGTAGAAACATTGGAATCGAACCTTGCGCAGAGAGTTGACAAACACTCCCTTCCATTTGGCGGCGTTCTCCTCTTTCTCGAAGTTGTAGCCTGACGGCTCGCCCACTACCGACGCCGGTGATGAAAACATAATTATTGTATATCTTCGACGTGTTAAACATTGAGAAAATAACGTACTATCGTTAAAATGTTCGTCTCGTAATTACGCGAACGTCGTAAGCGACGTATCCCCATCGCATCTTCGTGCAACATCGTCGATCGATAAACGCACAATTTTGCTTTTTTCCTTTATCGCTCTTTCTCTCTCTCTCTCTCTCTCACTCTTCTCAATATTATTTATGACAGCGAGAGACCTGTCCGTCCGTACGTTCTCATCTCGGATCGAGTACCACGCAATCGTCGTATTTTTCCGTTACACCGTCCTCGAGCGTTATAATTTTATCCATCACTTTGCACACACTGCAATAATAATATCTGCGCGTACGATTACGTCGTGAAAAACTCGCGTTCATTATTTTCCCGGGTTCTCGTTTGGGGACTCTCATATTCAGGACGTCCGAACCTCATCGACGACGCGATTTCCACCCGCAACCGGCCGTTTCACCGCGGAAAAACATTTTACACAATCACACACTTGTTTCTTTTTCTTTTTTTTTATTTCTTTTCTTATTGCGAACACGACTCGCGTGCTTCTCTTTTTCGTGTTTTTTTCTTCTGGTCGTTTCGTGGTTCGGAGATCTTTTGCACGATTTCACAGGACTCGGCGGAGCACGAGCGAGCGCGGGATTCGTCGCTCGTCCAGGATTACACCGTGCCTCGACCGCGCGGACGACCGACTGCCACCAGGGTGAGCAATGCCATTTTTACGCTAAACTCTCTCGCGTTCGATCGATACTGCACGTTACGCGTGGTGGATATATTATTTTCTGGTAACGAGAGAGAGAGAGAGAGGGACAGAGCGAAACTCACCACTGTTGTATATGTATGTAGTACTCTCAAGCAATTCTCGATCTTACGCGTAACGATATATATCGCTGAGTATCGATTCTCGAAACACGCGACTACCGTTTGACCGGGAAATTTAAAAAGCCGCTCATGAACCCATTATCCGCCAAAATGAAATTAGCCATAATATATTGATGAAATGTTTATTTTTATATTGTTTACAAACCAAAAGAACGAAAAAGTACAAAAAAATTTAAAAAACCTGATTAGGCTCCCCGTGAGGGGGTGTACACAATTGGGTACAGTAGTATATCAGAGCATATATTTTTTTCAAAACAAGTTTCTCTTATTCAATATTTATTTTTTAGCCACGAATATATGCTTCCAAAAAAACATATATTGAAATACAAATATATTATTTTAAACAATGGAAATATAAATCTGATCCTACTTACTCGTCGCCGCAAAACTCGAAGTTTACAATCCTCGATCTGACAGTTTTTACGCACCTACCAACAACAGTCAAACAATTATGTTTGTTATAAAAAATTAACAGCTACCTTAATATTCAGTGCTATACCTGATGAGGTACAGCAGCGCCAAATGGGTTATGCTTCCGCGTCGTTTGAATTACGTTTTGGGTAAATGTTAGAAAATGAAAGTTTCCGCAATAAATATTTACTATACTCCTATGTAATAAATATTCATCGACAGTTAAATATCATAAAGTGTCCGTATTACAAAAACAACAAAAGATTGTTCATATTAGTCTAACATTAAAATAAAATAAAAAATAATTGAATTTTGACGTTAAATATTACGTGTACGTTTATATATTTTCTTCATTTGTGTAAAATATGTTTTACTTTCAGTACTTGAAATAAAACTGTTCGGAATAATTCCCAATGTTTGTATATTCCCTGGAAGGCTCATGGTTTATATATCATTAAATCATTAGAGATTTTTTGAAAACAGATTCTCGTGTTTTTGCAATGGACGTGTTTTCGAGTAAGCGGACATTTTGAAAAGCAAAAACCCGGATGATACTTTGTTTTTGTAGAGCTTGGAATTTAAAAAAGTGGTTTTTGCTCAGGTTTGTAGAATTGAGAAAAAAAAAACACTCCTATGCAAGCAGGATGGATTAGCATGGATTGGCATGGTCCTACAAATCGTTCTCCTCCTCTATGTTCTGTTCTACGATTTATTGTTGAATATCTCATTGTAAACAATTATTTTGGCAAATCGCTCCGCTAGGTGTCCCAACGAATCAACCGAGCATATAAAACTAATCTGAGCAGCGCTGATCGATGAGTGATAGGAAAAAAAGGACACCAGTAGTATTAACCTTCGGAGATGGATCTATTAATAAATAATTCGATATCATAAGTTTGCGTATCAAAAATAGTTGTACAGTTCGAGCTTCCGTCCATTCGCTAATGGCCTGACCAATTAAATGATCAAGTTATAAATATCATCTTTTTCAGTACGAATTTTTCCAGCTGATGAAACGAATACAAATAAATACAAAAACGTGAAATTTCGTATTATTTTTCAGAATAAAATATTACTTGGGCTATCGAAATCCGTCTTCGGGGGATGCCGAAAAATGATTAGTTGTAGAAGTAGAATATCAAGGTATTTCAAGAATGTCGAACTAACGAATGCACGGAATGATTAAATACTTCAATATTTTGTTGGCCTGCGATATAACAATTGCGTTAACCCGATTCGTTTTCTCTCTGCACGCGAAAATTCTATATAATTTGTGTAGGCGTATCAATACAGAGCCTGAATACGTTCGTAGCACGAGAATATAATTATTTATTGTTTCGCTTCGTTCGATGCGATTTGCATAGCGCTTGTAGCGCCTCATGAAGAATGTCTCTCATTCGTCATCCACGGTAACAAAATACAATTTGTCTGTTATACATTAATTTTTTATCCGACGAGTACAGAATATAAAAAAAAAACGATATAAAAAAAAACATTCCTATTTACACAAACATACAGGGGAAGAAAATACAATCGAAATATCCGTATTAGTTGAACCAGTCGCGTCTCAAGTAGGATGGTTGTATCTGATTGTTCCAGATGGCCGGCACGTTTTCCTTCATTGCTCTGCGTAAAACACACAACATAAATGTTTTTTTTTTCTCCATTCGTTTCAACACGGCAGATCAACAAAATCGATTTTTTTTTCTTCGGTACTTCGACGAAGTGTACCAAGCGAGTCGTGCAAGCATACGAGGTAAGGGCGATCACAGAAAGTTGTAGAAAGATAAGTACGGAAACAGAAAATAATAGAAAAAGTTGTAAGAGTGCGAAAAACAAAGAAAAAAGTTGACGTTCATGCGAAATTTCAGCGGCACCCAATTTTCAACGTATCGATTTCACTCCGTTCCTGTTTCGATATTTTTGTTCCCGAGTTCACGGGGATGCGAACGAAGCTGATGATTTTGTGATTTTGGCGACTGCGTTTATCACCGGAACCGAACATCCAATGGCAAATCGTTGATCGGAAGAATCGGATATAAGTTCCACACTTTGATCATTCGAATTGACGAATTCCGAACATCGTATTGACCAATTTCATACGTATGTACAAATAAATTGATGCTGCAAAGTTTTGTAAGCGAACCTATTATATACGAATACTGTCAATGTCATGTCGAAAATCAGACTTTTTTCTTTCAAACACAGAAACAAACCATTGATTCCAACTGAAGAAACAATTTTGAGATAGCGCGTGAAAAGAGAATTCGTGCAAGCCGGTTTGAGTAGCAATCGGTTTTGAACATGCCAGACTGTCTTGAAAGCATCGAGAAGTGAAGCGTCATTCAAGGAAAATCGTTACAATATTTTAACGCTGATGCGCAGTTCAAGTCCATGCATCTATATAGATATATGAAGATATATATATATATATATATATATATTGCAGATATATATCTTCCTCACTGTCTGGAACCGCTTGCAGAATCGGATTTCGCACTGGAGGTGAGAACGGTAGATTCCGACGTTACCGACTTCTCGTCATTGGTCGATATTATCGTGCCTTTCTCAAACTCCTTCAAACGATCTTCGAGCTCAAATATTCGCTTTTGTCGACTTCGGCACAGATTTTTTAGCATTGTCTTCTCTTTTTCAAGTTTGCTCACTTTCACGTGCCCCTGTAAAAAAAAAAATGATCGAATCAATGGAAATATTTGCAAATCCGTACGTTAGGGTATCAACAAAAATGCAAACGTTTATCTTTCAAACAATATAATTCGAAAAATATGCGAAATTGAGATTTGCAATTAAGAGTGTTTTTTGTACGGCATAATTTTTTCTGAGAATAGTAAATATTATATGTGATAATGAAAAAGAGAAATAATGTGAATTACATCGATGATTCCACTGCTCATGCCGTTCATACAGATCCGTGTACTCTCCGGCATACACTGCGATGCTTGGTCATGTTTGTTCATCCTCCATTGTTTACACCTCTCGCATTCGCTCGACATTTCTTTGGCCCTTGTTTCCTCGAGTTTTCTTATTTCCACCTTCAGCAATTTGTTCTGCAATTCAAGAGTAATGATAAAATTACGTATAAGAGTGATTCGAAACCGCGATGATTGTGAATCAAGAGGGAGAGATTTTATTTAAGTCACATTGAGAATTCAAAAACATTTTCCAGACCTTTTTGAGGGTTCCTTCCTACCAATAATCAAGTTTTTACAGTTTATACTTTTGGGAAACAGTCTCGAGAATAAAGAATTTCGAGTCGAACTGCTGGACAATCGATCATTTACAGGCATAGGAAAGGATCTGCTGGAATGATTATCTGGCTTTGAAAGTCTTTGAATTTTATTCCCCAATCGTGATCGTTCTCACGACTTCAATTAAAAATCATGAATTCAATTTTAACGAGTAGCTTAAAATCTTCAATTTTAAGCTACTCGTTTTTAAACAAATATGTACTTCAAAACGCTTATTTTAAGCTACTCGTTTTTAAACAAATATGTACTTCAAAACGCTTATTTTACAGTTTCGCGTTCAAGTCATATTTGTTTAAAATATTAAATATTTTATATTTATTAATATTTTATTAAATATTTTATTGTAAAAATATTAAATATTTAAAATATTAATAATATTTACAGTTATTTAATATTTACACTTATTTTACAGTTTCGCGTTTAAGTCAGCAAAATAATTCATCAAGATTTGTTTTCAGCTTGATTCTATCAAACGCGATATTTCCACTCATTTATCTTAATAATATTTTTGGATTTTTCAGATTGGGCAATTGAACGAAAAGTCGCGGAGCGTGAGCTCGTATATTTCGGACTGAGCTGTAAACACTCTTATTCCTCTCGACAAAAGCTCAATAATCGCTTAATTTTGAAAATGATTTCGTGTAGTTTACAAATGTACACATCGAGCCTAAATTCTTATTTCGATATCGCACAGATGTTTTGAGAAAATAAATCCGGAAGCATTTTTTTGCCCCACGGATGAGAGGAAATCAATCAGATTTTGTCTGAGAAATCGGATTTGCTCTAAGCAAATATAGGAAAAATATCTAGCCGAATATCTATCACTTATCTATATCCCAGCAGCTTAAAATTGCTCGATCGAGGAGATAAAGTCGTCCCATACTTCACGTACCTTTTTGGTCAGCGAAGCGAGTATTTCTTCGAGATCTTTGCACTTCTGCATATGAGGAAACATTTCACTCTGTATTTTCATTTTGAGTGTCGCTATTTTGGCGTTTTTCAAAGCCAAATCTTTTTCCAGTTTGGAGCATTGTTGTCTGAGACTCTGGCATCTAGAATCGTCATTCTCTTCGTTGTTTTCAAAAACCTCGAGAGGTCGATTGAGATTGAATAGTTCGTTGCGTGATCTTCTTCGCCTGTTATCGACGCGTACGGCTTCGAGAGCTGGACTTGAGCTTCTGTCGCTATCGCCACAGCTCAAAGTATCGCCTCGATCGTATTGCGCAAACTTTGTACGTAATTCCGAATTTTCGGTTGCATGGGTGTCGGAAATTTTCATTGCCGATTCTTGTTCAACGTGGGATTTCTTCCGGTGGGATTTGAGCGTTTCGATTTCTTGAATAGAATTGGCGATCCTCGTTTCAAGGTCACGATTTGTAGCGTTTAATTCTTTGATTTTATTTTCGTAGGACTCGATGGAGTTTTGAGCGTTGTACAACTTGTCGTCAAGCTCGCTGTTTTCCTTCGTCAATTCACGTATCCGCAAAACGATGTCATCCATCTCGTTATCGAGCTCGGTATTTTTGGCTTTTAATTCTCCGTTATCGCGTTCGAGGCTCTCGATTTTCTTTTCCAAATGTACGAAACGCGATCTCTTATCAACGAGCTCCATATCGAGGCGATTTTTTTGTTGCAACAGCGCGTCGTATTTTTCCCTCAATTCGATGGCGTCGGCAACGCTCGATCGGTGAGAAGACACTACGTTTTTGAGTTCTTCGTTTTCGATGCAAGCTGACTCGTGCTGTACGCGCAGATCTACGAGTTCCTTCATCAAACGAGTTTTCGTTTCTTGGAGCTCGTTGATGCGATTACCGGCGCCGTCCAAATTTCTCTCGAGTATACGATTTCGATCGCGCAAATCTTCCATCTCTTCTTCGGCACGAATTTTGCTCGTACTGTTCCTCATTGACTTGGTCATTTTCTCGTTCGATACAGCGAGCTCGTCGCATCTCGCGCGCACCGAAACGAGTTCCGTTTGAAGAGCCGAGTTCCGATTCGTCAATTCAACCAGTTGTTTTCGATAGACGGTGGACTGGATCTCTTCGGCGTCTAAACGATCCTTGAGGCTTGAAACCGTTTTTTCCGTCTCGGCGGTGAGACACTCGATCTCACTTTTGTATCTCTCCAATCTGAGCTGTCGTTCGTTCGCTTGTTCTTTCAGTTTCTCGTATTCGGGTGTTATCGTTTCCAGTTTTGTTTTGTATTCGGACAACAGGTCGCATTTTCCCTTCAACAAGCTCGTTATTTCTTCGATCTTCGCCGTCTTTTCGATGTTTTCGCGGCTCGATTGGTTATACGATTCCGTAATCGATTTTAGCTCTCGCTGCATTAGCTCGATCATTGCGTTGCACTTGGAGACTTCGTTCGTTCTCAAGTCGACGATATTCTTCAGCTGTTTCTCGTTTGCCTCAAGGCCCTCCAAATTGTTCGACAAATCGATGTTACGAGTCTTCAGATACTCGATGTTACTCGTTAATTCCTCTAATTTTTCCTTGTACTGCTTTTCAACCAAGCGAAGCTTCGCGCTTAGTTCCATCTCACGGGTATCCACGCTTTCGTGGTTGAAACGTTCTTTCTCTTGATTGCTTCCTGGAATCACCGTTGACGAGTTTTGTCGCGATTCTGGTGACTTTTCCAAATCTGTTTCCAGAGTATCAAAGTCAGCCTCCAATAGCGCCATTTTCTCCTTCAACATTTGATTCTCGTGATTCGTCTCCATCAGAAGATTTTCCAGTTTGGTTATTTTGTTACTGAGCTCGGCTCTCTTAGCTTCTTGACACGCCAGCTCTTGCTGAGTTCTCTCGATCTCGGTCTCGAGCTCTTTGGTCCAAACGGCCGCTCGTTTCTGCGCGTCAAGACTCTGCCTCTTTTTGTCTTCGAGCCTTCGCTTCTCCCTCTCGAAATTATCGTTCAACGCTTTTATAACTTCGTGCTCTTTCGACATGATCGTCGTGACGAAATAGTTGAACAACTCGGTCGCTGATTTTTCTTCAAGCTTGAGATCGTCCGAAGACTCTTTCAACGATTTTATCTCCTTTGTCATAGACTTTTTGGCCAATTCGAGTTCTTCGAGACTGGCTTCGCGCGAAACGCTTTTCTCGGTTCCCACCGATATTCCGGTCGAACAATCAGTCTCGATACTGGCTTTGCTGGTTGATTCGCTGGATTCTAAATTGTCTCGTTTTTCTCGCGATTCCTTAATAGCTCGTAACTCCTCGTTCAAAGAAGCATTTTTCTCGTCCAGCTCGCTCAAACTTTTGCGCAAGTTCGCCAAAGTTTCTTGAAGATCATTTTTTTCGATGTTGAGATTTTTCACTTTTATCTCGAGTGTAAATCTCATCTCGTTCAATTCTTCTCTGGCTTCGTTGAGAGTTCTCAATTCGTTGTTCATGACGATGGACTCTTTATTGTTCGATTTTAATTCCTCGTTGGCTACTTGCAACTTCTCTTTCAACTCTTCGATCGTTTCTTCGTACTCTTTCAGAACTTCGTACGGTGCGCTTTTCGATTCGTTGTTGTTCGCGGTTGCGTGAGGTCGCTTCGATTCTTCCAATTCGAGCATCAATGAAGAATTCGTTTTTTCGAGTTCCTGTATTGTGCTTCGAAGACTGTCGATACTATCGCGGGCTTTCGTAACCTCGAGTTGGAGACTCTTGATTTCAGTTGTGAGTACCATTTTCGATTCTTCATTGGAGCACTCGTATTCCTCGAGCTTGTTCTTTGACTCCAAGCTTTCTCTGGTTGCTTCTTCAAGCTTGCATTCCAACTCATCTGAAAACGTCTTCATTGCCTTATTGTCTTCTCGCAGTTGATTCAGACTTTGCTTTAAGTTTCGCTCGTTCGCTTCAGCGTTCGTTTTTTCGGCGAGCAAAGTTTCAATTCGCTCTTCAAGATTCGCCTTTGTGACGCTAAGTTCATTTTGGATTAACATTGCCTGTTCTATTCGATTATTGAGATCGTCGTTTATCTTCCCATGAGTCTGCAATTCACTCGTCGCCACCTCTAATTTCAGTTCCAACAATTTGATATTCTTCTCAAGTGCTTCAAGATTATTGTTCGAACTATCCATGGATTCGGGTGTAGATTCAAGCTCGGCAATTTCCAGTTTTTCGGCATTTGACTTCTCTATCGCAGTTCTGAGGTCGGCGTTAGCCGCATCCGAATCTTGAAGAGTACGTTGCAATTCTTTGATAACTTCGTCGCGAATAATTTGTTGGGCTCTGAGTTCATCAACTTCCGCTTTGAGCGATGATTTCGCACTTTCCAGTGTTTCTTGTTCGATCTTCGCCTTTTCGATTTCTGATATAAGTCGCGACACTTCGTTCTCCAACAATTTGACTTTTTCTCGAACCATCGATGCATCTTCCAATTCGGAAAATGTTTGCTGAAACGCTTCGTTTTCCGTTTTCAACGATTGAACCTTTTCTTCCAACCACGATTTTGCTTCCTCTAATTCTTTCTGCGTTGTTTTGAAATTCTCGACTTCAGCGGTAAGACCGGAAACTTCGTTTTCCAAATTTCGTATTTTCTCCGCTGCTAACGATGAATTCGTGTTTTCCCTCAATATCTCTTCGAAACTTTCCTTTTCCATTTCCAAGAGTTCCACTTGACTCTGCAGCGACGATTTTTCGACTTCCAGTTGGTCCCTCGCGACTTTGAAATCCTCGATCGCTGATGTAAGACGACGGACTTGATTCTCCAGTGATTCGATCGCTTCCTCCTTTTTCCTGACTGTTTCGGTCATCGCGAGGCTTTCTTTCTCAATCTCGTCTCGCAATGTTTGAACTTGACTCTCAAGCGACATCTTTGCGGCTTCAAGTTCTCCCTTGGCTATTTCATAATTCTGCATTTCTGATTTCATTCGAGCAACTTCATTGGCCAAAGATTCGACCTTCTCCCTCGGCACTAGCGAAGCTTCGATTTCCGTTATCTTTTCTTCGAGATTTTCTTTCTCGACATTGAGGGTTCGAATTTGTTCCTCGAGTGATAATTTGGCGAACTTTAGTTGATCCGCGATAGCTTCATGATTCGCGATTTCAGACTCGAAACGAGCAATCTCGTTTTCAAGCTCTTTCGTTTTTCGCTGTGCTACAGACAACCATTCGCTACTCGTTGCCAGCTTCCCCTCGAGCTCTTGATTTTCCATTTGCAACGATTGAATTTTACTGTTTTGCAGAGATTTTTCATTTTCCCAAAGCTCCTTCGCTATTTTGTAATTCTCAATTTCCGTAGTCAAGCTCGAAACTCCATTGTCCAGAGATTCGATTTGTTCACCGGATTCCCTCGGGGATTCCCTCAATTGTACCTCGAGCTCATTCTTCTCCAACTTCAACGCGTCGATCTCCGCCTGCATCGTGGTTTTTTCGTTGGCGAATTTCTGCAACGCGGAACTTATGCTCGCGGCAATTTTTTTGAAGTTTCGCAGATCGCCGTGCATTTTCTCCAGGTCTGTTTCTATTCTTTCCAGTCTAGAATCGTCGCGACGCGGTCTCGGCGAATCATTGCTGATTGCGGGTGGTGTCGATTCTCGCAAGCTACTATCTTGAAGTTTCTCGATTTCCTCACATTTTTCTCTGTAAAGATTCGAAAGTTTTTCGTGTTTGTTTCTGAGTGTTTCGATCTCATCGTGCAAGCGCTGCACTCGTTCCTCGACGAACGAAACGTTGAGGGCTCCTTCGGAATTCGCGCTGATATTAAAGCTCGTATCGCCCACGCTTAGATTCAAATCTTCGCTCGCTTTTGTTCTCAATATTGTCGTATGTGCAAACTCGCGTTCGAATTTCGTTTGTAACTCCTCGAGCATGCGGTTCAAGCTTTTCACCTCGTTTTGTAACATTCTACGATTATCCCTTAGTTCAACGAGATGAGCGCATTGTTTGCAGGAGGTTGTCTTTAGCGAGCTCAATTTTTCGTTCAACAACGTGAGCTTTTCGACTTGCTCCTGAAGCAATTCCGCTTTCAATTTCCATTGTTCGATGTTGTTCTCGTTGCTCGAAAGATTCGTTGAAACGTTCGATTCCTCGGGTACAATGGACATTCGCAATAAATCATCGACCGTCCCGCCATTTCTTTCTCCATTCATTTCCACGGTCGTTCGATCGGCTTGTCCATTCGCGAATGATTCGTCGATCAACAGGTTTTCACGAATCATAGAGATGTCCACGAGTTTATTGGATTCTTCCAGCTGCGGTGGTTTTGCCGATTGGCAACGCAAACGCTCGTATTCCTCTTTCAATTGATCGTACTCCTCAATTTTTTCCATGAGATTATCAGATAACTCGACATTCTCCCCCTCCAATTGCTTGTTCTGTTCCGTGAGAGTGATCAGTGTTTCCCGATACTCGCAGGAGTGTTCACCGGACTCTGTTCTGATGTCCTTCAAACGCTCCAACTCTTCGATTTTGTTCATCAGATTTGACGACAACTCGATGTTCTCAGCCGTCAAAGCATCGATATTCTTCTTGTACTCGTTTATCAAATTAATCGCTTTCTCGTCGCTCGCTGCAATCGATTTCAATTTCTCGTCCAATTCCTTCGCTGTCCTCTCCGTTGCTAGTTTCTCATTAGCCATAATGTCGATACGTGAGTCGAGTTCGGAAATCGTCGACTGCAAAGACACGGTAGAAAATGTTCGTTTATTCCCGTAATCGCTATTTCAATATTTAGCTACATTTAAGGTATTACTGGATGAATATTCAAAAAGTCATGAAAATTCTTGAAAATTTGTGGAATTATATAGGTCTTAGAAAATATATACTCGTGATCCCAAAATTCTCCTTTACAAAGTCAAAAAACTTGTGTGGCGCAAATAAAACGACAAATTATTAAGAAAGCAAAATTCTAAAGAAAAGTTGATAGTCAGTTAATCGGTCATTCGACCTTCCCTATATTGGATGATTTGACGCTGAAATACAGTCTTTTCTAATAAAGTCAAAACGAATATGACGTACTTGGAAGTTCTTTTCGGCTGCTTTGGCGAATTCCTTTTCGCTGGTGAGTTTGCTCGTCAGATCGGTATTCTCGGTCGTCAATATATGAATCGTTTCCTGTAATTTTTCGATTCCCGATTTCAATTCGCGAATATCATTCTTAACGTCATCGGCTTCGCGAATTTTCTGGCGCAGCGTCGATTCCAGTTTCGTGTTTTCCTCTTCCAACGATACTTTTTTGTTGAAAAGATCTTGCATAACGCGAGCGAGTTCGTCATTGCTCTTATCGCCAATTTGTTTCATGAATTCGCTGTAAGTCGCGTTCGTCAAGTCTTTGAATTTCTTTGAATCGTCCAATTTGTTGATAGCCGTGTTATTGCTTGCCAGAGTGATATCGGATATCAAGAGATTTTCCGTGTTGTCGGTGTTGTTCATCAACAGGGAATCGCCTCCCGAGACGTCCATATCCTCGAAGTACGTGTTGTTCGCGAATATGCTGCTCGTTTCATTGTCAACGGAAATGTTGCACGAGGTCTGTATTTTCTTTACGGTTTGCGGGCTCTTTGGATCGTTGACCTCCTTGACCAAATTTTCTTTATCGTTCCTCAGCGTTCTTAACGCGTTCGTGGATTCCGATAATTCTCGTTGGAGTTCCTCGAGTCGCTTATTCGATTCTAACGAACGATCCTGTAGCAAAAGTAACCACAATTGAAAGCACAAATGAACAAATACATCCAAAGGAGTGAAAAGTGACAATGATTTCCCCGATATCTAACCTGTAATTTGGTATATTTTTCTTGTAGTTCCTGACGAGATTGCTCACTTTCTTCCAACGCTTGTCGCAAGTTTTCTATAGTCCTGTTGTGCTCGACCTGAAGACCATGTATCAAATTCAATAAAGATCACCACATCGTCTCTTTCATCGATCTACTTTCTAATAGGAAATGTATCAATTTCGGGGCATATCCATTTGACATTTCCTCACCATTGCAGCTTCAACCGCTTCTTCGACGAACATTTGTTTCTCCAACTGCGTAAATTCCACGAGACTCCGGTGATCGTCGGTTAGCGCGGTGTATTGTTCCATGAGGAAATTTATTCTCGTTCGCAAAACTGCTCTGGGTGTCTCGGGTGATGTCGGCTCACTGTAGATGGTACGAACGTGCTTTTTTTTTCACTTGCCTTTTTTTAGAGCTATCCCGATAGATCGTAATGATGCAATTTTATCTTATCGCGATATCGAGTTGATTGAAATTTGGCTGACGGTTGATGCGAAGCTTTACCACCGAGGGATAAATAAGAATCGATCAATACGGGAGGGACACCCCTCCCCCTTTGTGGGGAAAGAAATGCTGCTCGTTTCTTTCAAGGGCATGACGAACATCGACATAACCTCACAAATTTTCGAAATCCCTTTTCTCGGCGTTGATTAAGTTTACGACAGCCGTTCGTCTATCAATTTGACGTTGTTTGATCAAATTTCATGAAATTCTCAAAAGCCGTTCAGGAAATCTTGGGAAACTATTTTTCCGATCGACCGTACCGACCGAGTCAGGGTGGCGGTAATGACCTCGTAAGGGCATGACGAACATCGACATAACCTCACAAATTTTCGAAATCCGTTTTCTCGGCGTCAATTAAGTTTACGGCGAAAAATCGAGCATCAGTCTTTGTAGAATTCATAGAGACAGAGATAGATGCTTGAATTTTACGATAAAAATGTTTCGTCCTTGAGAAATAGCGATTTAAAAATTTCGACTATCTCTCTCGCACCCGTGTGTCACGTTGTACGTCTTCGAAATGTCCTTAAGTGCCACTCACGTATTTCTCTTTTCGGGCGTTGTCTCGGGACTTTTAGGTCCGTCGTCCGATACCGCAACGTCGTCTACAAACTGAACATTGCGTCGGGGTCGTGTCGTTATACAAAAATCGTTGTCGCCTCCCAAACTTCCGTCGGAAAGACGATTTCGCGATCGTTCGCTCTCGATCAATTGGAGCTCGAAATCGGTGAAAGCGATCTGAAATTCTGAGGGGAAATATGTCAATAGAAATATTTCGTGAAACGTTAAATCGTGGATTATAGCGAGAAAAGTGTGCATCGCTTACGCTGATTGGGAATGTCGAGAGATTGGATAATACTTTGACGTCGTTTTATGTGCTCCTGTTTCTTGGTTTTTTCGGGAGTCTTATCTAATTCTTTGATAGTAGGCAGACTACTGGGAACGGTGAAAGACTTCGTTTGAAAAGTACCGGGACCACCCCAGGTGCGTCGTCTTCTCGAACGCCGCCTGAATTTTTCTTCATCGGTCGTGCTGTTTCCAGATACTATTCGTGTCTTCAGCAGCTCGATACGCTCTTGCAACAACTGATATGCACGATCCTTTTCCATCAATTTCGATTCCTTTTCCATCAGCTTCGATTCCATTTCCTCCAAGTTTGCACCTTGGGCTTTTTGCATTATCTGAATCATGAATTATCTAATGATAACAGTGAACGAGGGACTGCACACTTTTTTTTATTACACATTGATCCATGTGAAATAGCGTGATAACAAAAAATTTCAAATTGATAACGCGCAGTTTTCGCTTTTTTTTTTTTGCTCGCGACAAAATACGATCCGGTCGTGCGCTAGGAAACCAACGTCTCCAGGAAATACTCCGAGGAGTTTCTGAGCAGCTGAAAACGTTGAAGCGACAAGCGCGGAGTGAAAGTGAAAGGGATGGTATCGCGGAAGCCCACAAGCGTAGAGAAGGAAGGAAAATTGGAAATGGACAAAAATAACAATATTGAGGCAAATATTCTCTCACGCGCAAGTTTTTTCCATCGAATTTTATCCTGCAATCCGTTAAGAATTCTCTGGACCTTAATAGGGTTAAAAAGTTTTTGACGGAGTAAGGCAAAAAAAATAAGATCGTAGAGTACTTACTATTAATTCGTCCTTCAACTTGGCGAGTTGTTTGGCGTATCGCTTGAGCAAAGCACCGTCCGAAACACATTCGTTAACTTGCGGCTTGTTCTTTATTCGTTTCGCTCTCGAGGCAAACCTGAAAAATATTTCGAAGTATGCAAATATAATCTGATATTTTTTCGCGTCGTCAAATGCGATAATCGCGTTCGTATACCTGAATACGAGTCAAACTACGCTACGACGAATTGCCATAATATATTCAAGAAACGTTAACCCATGGATATCCCATGGAAACAAAAAAAACGCTTGAATCCGTACGATGTTGATATGACTGCTGTACGTTTCGATACTTTTGTATTTACCAAATTCTCTAAATGCTGCCCAAAGATCTATTCACTGATAAATTTCGTGATATCAGCCAAAGAAAAATCGCGCTCGATCTTTCGCTGAAATTCTTCACCGACTCAAAAAGCTTATCTGCATTCGTAATTGTTCAAATATTTTCACATATGGCAATATTCTCAACGTACCCAGAAAAAAATCGAAAAAAGACAACCGATCGAATATTCTTTCACCGCCCATTTTATGTTCGAAATAACCGGTTGCGCGATTAAATGTTAACTTTTTAGAAAAATCTCGACCGAATTAGTCTCGCTAAGTAGCTCGAAGTCATAAAATGGAAGTTTAAACATTCTTGCGGACCGTTCTTTGACTGCAATTAAGAAAAAAAAAACAATTTATTTTCTTATTCCGTATTCGGTAGAGATTAAAGGTTCGTGAAAGGTACGTTTTTAAACGCGAGTAACCAGAATCCGTAAATTTCGTGTTTTGCCCATCCGCGTAAATTTGCTTTATTTTTAATTAAAGCAATTTAATTAGTAATTTAATTATTAAATTACTGCTAACGTGCAAAGTAATTCAATTATTAAATTAATTATATTGCACCAATGTGCAAAGTAATTAAATAATTAAATTTGCTTTCCACATTGACGTAACTTTACTTACGCCAATGTGCACTGGGTTTCTTCCAGGGCAGCTGGAGTAACAGCGCAGATGATCGTCGTCATAGCGTTGCCGCCCAAGGACGTTTGCAGAATTCGAGTCAACTTGCTGTCACGAAAATTCACGAATCTCTGTGGATTATCCTGGCACTCGCTCAGCTGCATGATCACCAATCCCAAGGCTGATAGAGACATATTAATGTGACGTCCTTCGTTGAAACGATCGCCGGTAGCACCGCTCTGTTTAGGCCTCTCGGAACCAGCCAAATCTACCAAATTCAATTGTGAAACGTGAACCACTCCGTCCGAATTATTTTCGCGACTCTCGATTATCTGTCGACAAAATAATGGGTTGGTATTGGTTAAAACTTATATTAATGAAACATTGGTTAATATACGGCTAAATCAGGTTCTGCATTTTTCTAATAAACATCGTCTGTGAAACTTTACGTCGGAATTGCGGCTTTGAGAATGTTAAAGATAAGCAGGAAGGTTGGATGCGAACAAAAAGATTCGCCGATATAATCGAAGGTCAAAGTTTGTTCGTGGAACAGACTCCGAGGTCTGTTCCGCATTTGTTCAGTAATGCCAGATATAAAGGGTCGGCGGTTTGAAGTAAAAAGAAAAGAACGATTCTTTATCGCATATATCTTTGTAAAAATGCTTCGGATATTTTTTACAATGCTGATTTCGAGGTATACAATCGTAGCATAGAAAAACTTTCTGAGTGGTAAAAGTAGAGAAATAAAAATATGAAGAAAAAAAAACTATCGTTGCACTCCGATCATCCGAACGGAAAGCAATTTTTTGTTGAAAAACGCACAGTTGCGGAACGAATTTATTGAATTAAATTAAGATTGATGAAGAAAAATTCTAATGCATGTACTTACGATTCGAAATATGGTGTGACTCCTACTACTCCGCTCGTTCATGTTCGTCTCACCGATCCTTCGATTTTTGATACCCTTTCGCATTATGGACAATACGAACTCGGAAGAATCGACGACTTCTTCTTTACATACGACCACTGCCTGCCCACTCTTCTCCTCCTTGATTTTAAGGTCGACTGCATTTTTATCCAAAAGGTCGTTTATCTTTTCGTTGTAGATCTCTATGTACGATACTCTGTGAATAAGATACGCACCAACGTAAACGAAAGTGGAACGAGATATCGAGACGAATACGTTGAAACGATTGATCAGCTGCATTCGTAAAACACCTGAGTATATTATTAACGCTTTAAGCGTCTGTGTGATTATTTCAGTAAAGAAACCTGTGACGAGTCTTGTTTTGCGTAGCTTTCTTGCACGAAGCAAAAAAAAGCTACGAGTGAGCTGCCATGGTAGACATTAGTACAGATCCTCCAGAATTTGTGTTTACCTCAGTAAAAATTCGCGATCGTAGGTATTGGTGATTTTGTCAAAAATATAGTCTACGGCAAGGGGAATAACTCCTGGGCAGTCGTTCTCTCCCATCATCGTGAATGTCTTTCCGGAACTGGTTTGTCCATAGGCGAATATAGTTCCATTGATGCCATTGATGGCCGCGTCGACGATGGGTTTGGCGACAACGTTGAAGACGTCGAAATTCGTTTCGGAAGTGTCAAATATGTGATCTGGAGAGAAAGGATACGTAAGAAGGAGCGATTGAGTCGTCGGTAAAGGCATCCACATCAGTAATTCGATCGGGAAGTTTTGAGTATTTTTATCGCGTATTTTTATAACGAGTCAACGTATTTGCACGGACACGAATGTGCGTAAGGACTTTCATCATTCGTCCGAGATCTGTGCGCGATTTTACCCCGATGTTATTGAACTTGAAATTACATTGAGAAGAGCTAGAAGTATATTGAAAGTTCGGAGAAAGTGTGCGGAAAAATATCGCTTACTGGTGACGTAAAAGGGGGGAGCAAAAGCGGTGCGAATTTGGGATTTCGTGTGATTCTGTCGTTCGTGCAGGAGTCGAAATTCGAGGATACGCAAAGGTTATATAGTCATTAGTTTTTTTTTTTTATCGTAGGGTTAAGGTAGGACGAGACTCACCGAAATAAAAGGGTTCGCCACGTTTTTTGAGTTCGGGATCGAGAGGTGCAATTGAGTTTTCCTGGACCGCCCATTGAATCGGCAGATTCTCTTCCTTTTCGCGCTTTATGAGCGGCCTCACTTTGATCGCGACTTTTATGCTATCCATTATATCGCCGGTATATCACTCGGTTCGCGATGTCCTTCACAACGCTCTCGCAAATTCTCTTTTTTTCTCGAACATCTGAACGTTAAGAGGACACGCGATTAGCGAGAGCGTATAATTATCTTTGTTCGTTCCTCGTATTAAGTACGCATCGGGCGTCTACCTCCGTTGTCTCTTCAAAGTTTTCTTCAACTGACATCGGCGACGCGCACACCACTACCACACATATCCCCGCAAGCCGACGAACGCAGATGTAATAACGGTTTGAATTCAAATACGACGATCCCCATTGGTCGAACATCGGCGATCCGTGAAACTGCAGCGACGCGCTTCGTGGTGCCGAACAACCGCGTGATTGCTGGCGCCGCAGCGCGGCCCTTCTCCGAATCTATCGCCTTTTTCAACGTTTCGCAATGTTTCCACGCGACTCGGAAGTTTTCGACTTTTAAATACATTTTTTTTTCTTACTCGATTATAAACAATGTCAATATTTTAATAATTGTTTTTCGATAATTTCGCGCTTTTATTTACCCAATTATCGCGCATTATTTTCAACATCCAGTGAATTATAAAAGGCATAGTGAAACTTTGACCAAAAAAACTTTCCGGAAACGAACAAGATTGAGACTTTTTGTGATATTTAGCTATTTTGTTTTGTACCTGCACGATTCGTTTATCCAGTCACTAATTCTACTTCCTGTTGCGTGAATTACTTTCCTACGTAGCGACATTTATACGAGTGCAAAAGTGATGTGTGATTTTACATTTGTGAATTCGTAGCCATCGGCGACAGCGCATGCGCGAATCAACCCGGCGTATTAACTTCTCGCGTGTAACCGCTACGCTTTTAATTTAAAGAGAAAAAGTATTTGCTCGAACGTTGCGTGGCTTCTAACTATGGAAGATACAGGAACAGTGCAAAAAACGGTATTTTTTATCAAAACATTATTAATTATGAAGGAGTTCTTCGAACTCTGCCTCTTTATTCTGGCTGAAGTCGCACACGACGCAATCCGTGCTACAATAGTGGGAAACGTTATTTCTCGGAATACGCGGTAAAGTGTAGGGACGGACGGGAATTGAACTTGGTATTCAGTTCGTTTTTCTGACGGTTGTGCTATGCGAGAGAGAGAGAAAAAGAGCGTCTCTCAATAAATACGAAAACAAAAGGCCGAAGAGTTTCATGGAAATGTTGTAAAATTCGACTGTTTTGATTTAATTAGGTTAGGTCGTGTGTTGAGTTCGTCTCAAATAAGGCTTTGTTTGGATTCTCAGATATTTCGATTACGCGATTAAATATGTTTGCATCCATTTTGCCATTGTTCAGCACTAGTTGATTTCTGTTTACTGCTTTCGATTTAGCAATCTAACGACCAATGAACTGGCACTGATAAAATTATTGTAATAATGGGGTGGGGTAGAAATACCGAACTTCGATCGACCAGAAGGCTCAAAATTCCGATTTTTAATATTCTGAAACTATGAGTATCGTAATATTAATATTGGGAATTTTGTTCGGGTTCCGAATTTTAATATTACAATTATTTACAAAATTACGAATTTTTATGGGGTCGGTTAGGAAACTGGAACTTCGAATGACCAGATGGCCAAAAATTCCAAATTGGAATATACCGAAACTACAAATTTCGTAAATTTTTGGATTTGTTTGGGTTTGTTTAAAATCAAGGGTTTAAAAATCAAACTAACGAACCCAAACGAACCCAAAAAAATTTCGGAAACATTTACGAAGTTTGTAATTTCGGACTATTAAAATTTGGAATTTTGAGCCTTCTGGACAATCGAAATTCGTGATTCCTACTCAGACCCATTTTTATATTACAATTATTTACAAAATTACGAATTTTTGTATTACGAAACTCGTAGTTTCGGAATATTAAAATTCGTAATTTTGAGCCTTTTGGTCAATCGAAGGTCGTGATTCCTACCCCACCCCGCAGTAATCATTATCAACGGACGATTTTGGACACGATATTTATCCATCATTTTCGAAAATAGTCCGTTATAAATCCCCTATATAAATCAACGAAAATTTTCGTCCAACGATGAAAAAGCACCAAAAACAATAAAGAACAACTTTCGATGTCGTTCAACATATTTTCTTACATAACTTCGTTTCGTCCAGTAAAAAGATAAGAAAAAAATAGCAATCCTGATAAAACATGGATAAACATTCTAGGAATATTGAGGGAACATTAATAATCCACGTGAAATTGCCAACTTGAATTTTCGTTTTATTGCATACACACACATTCATTAACACGTTTTCGTACGCTTGAAAAATAAATACATGTAAACATTCATTTGCATTTGACATACAGGTGTATAATACAAAGTAGGAAAGTCTGAATCACTCGAGTGATCAAGTTCGTCAAAATAAATAAAACAAAAGTCAATAATAAATAATTCAATTCGTGCTAACGGAAAAAAGTACGTAAAATGGATGGAAGGTGAGACTGTTCGTACGAGTGATCCGAATGAACGTTTCGTTAAGCCTAGTAAACTTTTTCGAGTAGCCTTTTTCTCGTGTGTTCGACGATAAATAAATAATGTTTTAATACCAATGAAAAATATGATTTTTACGTTTCGATGCATTACTAATTAATTTCGATTATTGAAAATCACGTAAATATTTTTTTAACGTTTTTTTAAGGATAAAGCCCGAGCTTGCAAAAAAGCTTTGGACAATAATAAATATTCAAGGAATGAAAAAAAAAATTCATTGAATCCGATGCAAACTTCAAGGTCATTGGCAAATATGGTAATTACCTGTGTACTTTAGTGAATTTTTCCGAAAAATCCGTGCAAAATTTATTTTTTTGTCATTTTCTCATTGATTGGATTATAAATGATGATATTCCGTTGGGGAAAGCTAAATTCCACCTTTTCATAAAAAATAAACGAGATAGACGAAAATCGAGTCATTTTGCAGAAAACTCACGTTCTATTTTATCACGTGTTAATACCCCATAACTTTTCATGGGGAAGTAAATTTCTTCATTTATAATCCAAACAATCAGAAAATGACAAAAAAAAATTTTAACGCGCATTTTTCGGAAAAGTCACTAAACTACATAATTACATAATTATCGCAAATATGGAATAAGTCTAAAAAATGACAATTGCCTTTCTACTTTCCCCTGGAACAGTAGACGCAAATTTCAAAATATAAATAAATGAATTATATATCGAATAAAAAATTAAATATATAATGACGAAACGATCGACTCGTATCGAAAAATCGCAATTGTAACGAGCTTCAATCACGTCCTTAATTATCGTACTTGCTATTGTGCAGATTCGGAGACGAATTTTATGAATTAAAAAACCGGCACGAATTTTAATTTGACAATTTCGCAAAAATTTCGAATATTCGATTAATCCGGATATCGACTCGTCAATCATTCTATTTCCGGTTATAAAATACAAAAAGGAAAATTCGAAACGAACACGTGTACAAAAACGTGTCTTTTTTCGGGTATACTCGTCACTTCCGGTCTGCACCATAACCTCGCTATTTTCCATAGTCCGTTACGGATGACCGGAACAGACGCTGTGCTCGAAATTTTGTCGTTGATGATTCAAAAAGTTGATAATTCAAAAATCGCCTATCTAAACTAAATAAATAATACGGGCTAGGAATTTTATTAAAAAATTTACTAAACCTGTTCAAAAGTTTTCGGATTCGACGAAACAACAAAAATTGCTGAAAAAAAAAATACGAAATACTATGAACCGAAAATGAAATTATTACGAGCCCACGGTTCGCGGACGCCAAAAAATTACATTTTCGGTTGTGAACTCACGATAAAACTCGATTGTGAATAGCCAATCATTATTATTATTTCGAACGCGTAAATATTCGCTTAATTGATCGAACAATATTTTTTTCTTTTTTTTTTTTGAAACAACCGAATATTTATGAAAAATTGGAAAATTGTGCGTAATCAAAGTAAAAGAAAACTCCGATAATGGGTAAATTTTTGTTTGTACATTTCGTGAATTCTATGGTTACCCATCCTCGGCGTTCCGTTAATTTACTTTTTATACTTAAATATGGCTTTCCTCGCTACCAGCTCAATTCCCTTTATCAGATTCGAATTAAGGGAGACTAAAGGTGATGGAGTCCCGAAAAAATGTAAATTTAAGGGGTTGGGTAAGAAACTCGAATTTCGCATGACTGAAAGGCTCAAAATTCCGAATTTGAATATACCGAAACTAGAAATTTCGTAAATTTTTGGGTTTGTTTGGGTTTGTTTGAAATCAAGGGTTTTAAATCAAATTAACGAACCCAGACAAACCCAAACAAATTTTGCAACCCTTTACGAAATTCGTAGTTTCGAACTATTGAAATTCGGGATTTTGAAGCTTTCTGGCCAATCGAAGTTCGGATTTCCTACTCAGCTCCGAATTTTAAAAAAATTTATAGATAGCTAGTTGATATGATTAAATTTTCGGTCCGTCGCTTTTCTTTTAAGAATCTTTGAATATCTTAACTAATTTTTAAAAAAGCGAGTAAGGTTAGGTAGGAAACGCGAACTTCGATTGATCGGAAAGCTCAAAAATCTGAATTTTTTAAATTTCGAAACTACAAATTTCTAAAGGTCATGTCAGCAAAAGGTTCACGACATTTGTTTGGGTTTGTTTGGGTTCGTTAGTTTGATCTTGAACCTTTGATTTTAAACAAACCCAAACAAAACCAAAATTTACAAAATTTGTAGTTTCGGAATATCGAAATTCGGGATTTTGAGCTTTCTGGTCATACGAAGTTCGGATTTCCTACTCCACCCCAAACGAGTCACTTTTGTTAGACAGAGTTCTGCGATTTTTATATTAGGGTTCTGCAACCATAAAATCGCCAATTGTTCACACCGATTGACTCGAAGTTTCTTCCGGAAGTGCGCAACAACATTTCACATCGATCTATATCTAGAATGTTTAAAGCGTTGCAAACTGCTTCCGAAATAATTCTTTTTTACCAAAAGTTATTTTATCTAACATACATTTATCGTTTCATAAAAAATCGATCATTCATAATTTTCCTACGTAATTCGAGGGCATATCCTATCTGGAATTCAAATTATTTAAAATATTCACAGCTCTGCCATTTCGTTATGAAATTTTTTGAAAAAAAATGTGGAAAAATATTCGAAAATCAGTAAACGAAAGGCCTTTGAGGAGAATTATTATTCCATCAACTAGCTATCTACGAAAAAGATTTTTGAAATATTCATTTTTTTTAATTTTCATTTTTTGAAATATTCATTTTTTTAAATATTCATTTTTTGAAATATTCATTTTTGGAAATATTCATTTTTTTAAATATTCATTATTTGAAATATTCATTTTTTTAAATATTCATTTTTTGAAATATTCATTTTTTGAAATATTCATTTTTTGAAATATTCATTTTTTGAAATATTCAATATTTGAAATATTCATTTTTTTAAATATTCATTTTTTTAAATATTCATTTTTTTAAATATTCATTTTTTTTTCTTCAAAACTCGGAACCGATAACCTCCCTTAAAAATCCCTTCGCGGCCAGCGCTCTTAAGGGTGTCAAACTGACAATAGGATTTTTTAGGAAAAATACTTGACGAAAGATATTCTAAATATACAGAATGACTCGGACGAATATTCGATTTGGAATATCGCGCAATTGACACGAGTATCCATAAAGTTTTCACAGCTGATAGAGCGAGAGAGATACGGAGATAGTCAATTGTCCGAAAAAATACAATTTAGTTTGAGAGTTTAAGCTCGCGAACTGCGGAAATACCGCTAATACTGTTTTGGCCTTGAGGATCGAAGTCGTCGTGCTTCTTCTTCATTTTTCTTTTCCTCTTTCCATCTTTTACGGATCGTTCTTTGCTGCTGAATTATTATCATTGTATCTCCCGTTTGTTGCTAATTATCAGACTGCTCGATCGAGTTATATTAATTGATCCGTGAACTCGAGGCTTCTTTGATCCTCCGCATCATTCTGAAATCATAAATTCATTATGACATTTAAGAGAGATACATTTTTTTTTAATTAAATTCAAATTATTAATCTAGTAAATATGCAAGGGGGATTTTACTTAATTTCGAATTTTAAGAGTAAATTTTGGTAATTCATTTAAAATTATCAACAAAGTTACCTTCAAAAATTTGCAATTATATTTTTTTTACGAAATTTTTTTCACTCTTTTTTGGGTATTATTTATTCTTCATTTTTGGCTATATTTTGGTTTTTCTAAGTTGCAATCCGAAATATTTTATATTTATAAATATAGAAAATATAAAAATGTAAAATATTGAATATAGTTGAACTAGTGACTATTACTTATTCTTCATTTCTTGATTTTTCTAAGTTTCTAAGTATTTTATATTTCTATATTTTGTATTTTATATTTATATATTTAAATTTATATTTTTATAAAAAAAACGTTCGGGTCGAATTTTTGCTTTGAAATACTCTTTGTATTTCGAGCTTCGAAATATACAAAAATCGAGTACTTTTTAAAGTAAATTTGCAACGTTTTCGAAGATTTCTAAACCAGCTGCAAAATTATATAGATAATGATGAAAATTCAGGAAGAAAGAATTATTTGAAAAAAAAACGAAAGGAGCTATTTTTTATTTAGCAATATTTTATTTTGTTTAATCTTTTCGAAGGCAAAATTGCCTTCGATTCGATGAAACCTGAATTTTCGATGGCAGAATCTGATCGATGGTCTCATCCTTACGAATTTTTAGGAATTAAATTTTAAAAAAAGTGTAATATATAGAACGAAATGGAGCGCAAAAAAAGTTTGCTCTGATGTCACGTTTCGTCGACAATTCGAAGCAAAATTTAATCGCATATAAGAAAGTCTCAAAGGTTACATCACAGTCGTGAAAATAAAAAAAATCAGTAGTCGTCCGGCACGTGCCGGAAATACGAGTTCCAGCAATTGATCTGTATGCATTTGATCCGCAATAAAAATAACGTATCGTCTAAACGAACAGATTACTAAATAATAAATAATTGCTCGATAAGTTAGCGCGAGCGAGTTCGAGAAAAAAAGAAACGAAAGGTCGGCGATCTGGACGATTTATTTGATAGACATTAATTAGCTAATCAACGAGCGAGGGAGGAAAGAAAACGATGTGAAAGATCGACACATTATTTCTGGAAATTGGTAGAAAATCTATAACGAAAGGAAGAAACGATTGATGGATGAGGATCGACTGCAATTATAACGAAAATATGAGGACTTGCCCAAATATGAGGAAGCCCCTCGTTACTGTCTTCCGAGCTGATTGATTCCGAATCTCGTGCTACCGCTTGCAGAAAACGTCGAAGTTTCTCAAGATCGCTGTCCCCGCTTGATCTCCTTTTCCGTCCACTGCAAAAAAAAAGGTAACATTTTTTATTATCATTTTTAGAATCTTATCATTATTTTTAGAATTTTATTATTATTTTTAGAATTTTATTATTATTTTTAGAATTTCATTATTATTTTTAGAATTTCATTATTATTTTTAGAATTTTACTATTATTTTTAGAATTTTATTATTACTTTTAGAATTTTAGTATTATTTTTAGAATTTCATTATAATTTTTAGAATTTTATTATTATTTTTATTATTATTGTTACTATTATTTTTATTAGAATTTTTGTTACATCGTTCTTTACTTTTACATGCGTTTATCTATTACAGTGTTTAATGTTTTTTTTATTAATACAAGCGTTGAAATTTAATTTTTTTTTCATGTTTCCAAAACTTGGATATTTAACATTCGAACGTTTTTATATTTTTCGCTATTCAATATTTTTGTATGTTTCAAATATTTTATATTTTTTATTTGCTATTAAATTTGTTATTCTTAATATTTCATCATTTTATTAAATTTCAAAGATCGAACTATATTTGGATTATTTTTTGTTCATAATTTGCAATTTCGTAAAATTCGTTCGTCATATTTCAACTATATGAAATACATGTTATACATGTGTTTCAAAAACTTTGATTTTAATATTCGAAAGTTTTATATTTTTCATTATTCAATCTTTTTGTATGTTTTAAATATTTTATATTTTTTATTTGCTATTAAATTTGTCATATTTAATATTTAATAATTTTTTTATTTTTCAAAGATCAAATTAAATTCGGATTTTTTTTTGTTCATAATTTGCAGTTTCGTAAAATTCGGTTAGGAAGAATTGCAAAAGGCATCGAAAAATTCACGATCCACCGCGCAGTGAAATATCGATTAAAAATATTTTTTATCGTTTCGGGAAAGATAAAAATGTTATCATTTCGTAACATTTTGAGGTCTTCGAGAGTCGAATTACGGCAATTGTTTGGAGTAGCACTTTATGGTGAAATTCAGTTAGGGGTTGGACTTATGGGTGTCGATTTCGACCGAACGAGTTTTCTGGCCAATTATTGTGATTGCACAAATCAGTGAATCTTCGCGATAAATCGAACGCTTTTTATTCCCACTCATTGCGCATTTTCCGATTTCCGTCTCTCTCCTCAATCTATCATCGTAACATCAATTGACGTCAACGATATTCTCGTTGCGAGTATCGCTGCACGCTTTACATTTTTATCAAACTTTCTTAGCCCGCTTTTCATCGGATAATATAATTTCAAAAGAAAACAAAAAAATTCGTTCGCGAGATTAACATTCGAAAATAAACGAAAAGTCGAATAGTCCATTTTTATCGACTCGAAGTTCGCATCGTTGCGTCGCAATGAAATTTCTTTTTTCATTTTTTTGTTTCCTTATTTTCACTATTTTGCGAATTTTTTTTTTTCAATTTTGAACTTTACGTTATGACAAAGTAAGGATTCGAATAATTATTGAAGTATTTTATTTACGATTTCGATGAAAATAATAAACAAATTGAAAAATATTGTTGCAAAACTTTTTTTTTCAAATTGGTATTTTTGATTATCACAGTAAGGATTCAATGATTAGTGAGGTATTTTATTCACGATTTCGATAAAACAATAACGAATTGAAAAATATTGTTACGAAACATTTTTGTTCAAATTTGAATTTTTAATTATCACAATAAGGATTCGAATAATTATTGAGGTATTTAATTTACGATTTGGATGAAAATAATAAACAAAAATTAGATTTTTAAATTATCACAATAAGGATTCGAATAATTATTGAGGCATTTTATTCACGATTTCGATAAAAAAAATAACGAATTGAAAAATATTGTTGCAAAACTTTTTTTTTCAAATTGGAATTTTTAATTATCACAATAAGGATTCGAATAATTATTGAGGCTATCACAATAAGGATTCGAATAATTATTGAGGCATTTTATTCACGATTTCGATAAAAAAAATAACGAATTGAAAAATATTGTTACAAAACATTTTTGTTGAAATTTGAATTTTAAATTATCACAATAAGGATTCGAATAATTATTAAAGTATTTTATTTACGATATCGATAAAAATAATAAACAAATAAAATAATAATTATTGTCGTTGCGCCGCAACGTTGCGAATTTCGATCTTATCATTTTTGCGCAAACGAGTGTCATTTTACTCGAGTAGGTACCGGTATTACATCGGGCGCACAATTGTTTATATTTGAATTTGAATTTTAACGTGCCCGGGGAGACTCTCAAATGGGAGCTGCATTTGAGGTTGCGACGTTCGTAGAGCTCGGATACGAGACAAGTACTATTATCGTGCACACCCGTGATGGCCTCCATCTACTTTTCTCAATCGCCTGACCTAACTCAAGATCCCGAGAAGGAGAATATCTCCGGCGGATGGGAACGAAAGTAAGAATAAAAAATACATTCACAACGACACACTTCATTAAATCAAGGGGTCCATATTTTTTTTTTCTTTAATTTCATTATTCAATTTATTAAACCGTACGCAATAAATAATTATCATATAATATAAATTATATCAAACCGAAGCATATAAATAATTATTAAAATTAAATGAAAAGATAGTCACACTTCACTGCCGTTTTCATAATATTGTTTGAAAAAATACAATTGTGGTAAAACTGAAAAATACGGAGATTAACGGAAAAAAAATAATTTCCAGGATCGTATAATTTTTCGTACTGTCTTTGCAATTTTTTTTGAATAAGGAAATCATTTTTATTTTCGCGATAATCACGAAAAGTAATTGGATTGAAAATTTTGATTTAATAATTGAGCGAATCAAAACGTTGTTTATAAATTATTAGGACTATTTATTATATTATATAATAGGATATATCAAGATTATTATTAATAATTATCTCGATAATTGTCCAAAAGTAAATATTCGGCGTTCTTATATGCATATTCGCAGGTTTTGTTCCCGATTAGATTAACGATTATAATTAATTAAAAAAAAATAAACAGTTAATAAAATAAAATTAATACAAAAATCGTCAAAATGTTTAAAATAAAAGAAAAATATGCTGAGAAAATAACTATGAATCCTTTCTTGTCGCATTTATTGTTTCCCATTTTACTGACGAAATTGTATTTTTGTAAATTTCATTGTTGAATCGAATACCCATATATCGCGTATGGTAGACGCGCTTGAAAATGTATTTTATTCGAATCTTGACCTTGCGACCCAATTTCTGAAGTGACAAAAAAATCATTAAATTTTTTATATCTTTCAATAATTATTTGTCCACAGCAAATGGCAATTAGGCTTCATTACTTAACTTTCCTTCTACATATATATTTTGCT
This sequence comes from Ophioninae sp. B BG-2022a, assembly GCA_030522765.1. NCBI lineage: Eukaryota > Metazoa > Arthropoda > Insecta > Hymenoptera > Ichneumonidae > Ophioninae sp. B BG-2022a. The sequence goes on along the minus strand of JAPYZJ010001484.1, from coordinate 13,667 downwards.
TCTTCCTACAAAGATCCTAAATAAATGTACTGGAGGCGTTCGGGGTGCGAGATAACGCTCGGCAGGAGCTACATAATGGTAATTTATTCGTCGATTCAACGCTGTATAGCTCGTTTAACATGATTACAAGTACTCTTCGTCATGCCCAGATATTCTCCGTGGAACCTCCCTTTTATTCCCAGATTTTTTATTTATTCGTATCACTGACATAACCTCCCCATGAATCGTTTCCCATCAACTTTCATTGCTGTGACGTATCGTGGAACATTAAGGTGTAGGCAACGACAATAAAAAAAAAGCTTCGATTTTAACACGATTCACGTATACGCTCGTAATCCATGTTTTTCGATATATTTTTGAGAATCAAAAATTTGATATTTGAAATTTGAAATATAATTTGAAATTTTCAAAATTATTATTTTTTAATTTCTCTATTTTGTTTTTCACTGAAATCGTAAGTATAATACTTCAATGATTATACAAATATCTTAATCGATCGATCTTATCTTCGATTTTAACACGATTCACGTATGCCCTCGTAATCCATGTTTTTTGATATATTTTTGAGAATCAGAAATTTGAAATTTGAAATATAATTTGAAATTTTCAAAATGATTATTTTTCAATTTCTCTATTTTGTTTTCCACTGAAATCGTAAGTATAATACTTCAATGATTATACAAATATCTTAATCACAATATACAAATTATATGTTTTTTATTATATATTATATTTTATTATTATATTTTATTTTTATTATATATCTTACATTTGTACAATTCAATAATTATACAAATTATATCTTTATTGTAATAACTGAGAATTCAAATCTGAAAAAAAAATATTTCGCCGAATATTGGGTCTAAGAAAATGAAAAAATGAGAAAAGAAATTTCGTTGCGTCGCAACGATGCGAACTTTAGGTCCATAACAGCTTTCCCCTTTTACACACGAGGACAGCAGATTGACGAGTTCGAAAATTTATTGAAAAATAATTAAGCAACGTGACGTATTGAAATTTGACATAGAGTTGACTGAAATATTAAGCTATCGTGCCAGTACAGATTTATTTTCATACTACCCTAATTAAGGGGTAAAGCTAAGAACTTTTCAAACGACCCTCGTATATGAAACATTAATATCGATTTTATGGTTTTTATATGAGTTTCTCTCGATGTAGATAAATTTAATGATATTTTGTATTCGGATCGTGAATTTTGTAAACAATGTGCGTAGTCTTTGTTTATGTATGATTTAAATATTACGAAAGTGATAAAATTGCTTGAAGCAAGGAAAATGGAAAACTTACATTCTTACGGGATCAACGCGCCCGAAGCCAACCGGTACGGTTACCAGTTTGCCCTTCATTCTCGCAAGTGCCAATAGTGTCTCCAATTCAGCCACCCGCTGATCCGAAACGCGTTTTTGTCTGCTGCTGAACGAAATAAAATATTAATATAACGCAATTAAGTACATCGATTAACAAATTTGTTCGTTTGAATTTTTGGAAAAATTGGAGAAAAAAAGGTAATCGATGTTATTGTTTGGAAAATTTCATTGCGTTGAAAAGTACATCGCTGAAGTGCAATGTTTTTTTTTTCGCAATTCCGTTGCCCAATTTAATTTAGTTCAGACACCGAAAATTATCGAAATCTTTTTGACGATTTTTTTTCAGTGTTCACCAAACTACTTTACACTACAATTGCGAAAAAATGAACTAATATTAAGAATTGAAAAATAGACGACAAAAAACGATTTTTTATTGAAACCCAAACAAACCCAAACAAAGCAAACTATCCCGAGAATGAACTTTTCCAGGCTCGGGGTTTCTAGAATTCTGTTAACGGATAAAACGATTTTTTATAAATAATAAAACTGAATAATCTTGAATTATTCAAAATATACTTTTTTATCCTATTTTTTTTATGTTTTGAATAATACCGATTGTCGAGTAGTTTGATTTGCTCTTGCTGAAATTTTCGACGTTTCCAACAAACCCAAGTAAACCCAACGATACTATTAAATAATTAATCATTTGTCAAATTCGTCCAAAGTCGATACGATTTGAACGAAAATGAAATTACTTTTTTTTTTGTTCCTCATCAAATAATGATTGACACCTATTATTTTCAACTTTGAGACCATATCTTTTTAGATTAACTAACGTAGGTTATCGGTAATTTGACGAATTCGATTTTTTTTATTCTCGTTTAACGAACGTACACTTTGGATGGTGCAACGTTCTGGAATTTATCATGTCGAGATATTGCGCTTAAAAATCATTAGGCAAACATTTTTTTTTTTCGTAATCGACACACGTACGTTGAAAAACGATCGGGTGAGAGTGAGATCGCGCGAGCGTGCTGAATCTCGTATAATCACTGTCTTACCGACTATTTTACCGGATTGCATCAGCATTCGCAGCGTAAGTAATATTCGGCACACTGACTCTCACTCTATCGTGTGTAAAATTAGTTTTTTAGAAAAATCGTGTAAAATTTAAACTTTTCTGCAAAAAAAAAAACTGTAACATTTTTTGAAAGCCTGATATCATTTTCATTTTTTCTTTGCCATCTCAGAACTGTGTCCGATTTGTCAATTTTTTCACTAATATTTACAATTGAAAAAAAAATTGGTTACGAACAGACATAATTTTTCAAATTTTCGATCGGGAGACGAAACGTTCTTTTTTTTTCTTCTCACGTACGAAGAGGCTTTTGTTAATTTTTGAGATGTCGGTAACGAGATGTCCTCAACTTTTCGGTGATTTGGGTCAATGGACTGGGCTATTTTTTGTTCGTCGATCATTCGCGGCACAAGAGAAAGAAAATAATCAAGGCCGGAGATAAGGGCATGATAAGGGAAGGTAGACGAGATACAACGAAGACGCTAATTAACCAACGGTTATAAAATCACCTCAACTCGAGATATTCATCAAACTTTTTCGAGAAAATTTCGTGACAAGGATAAACGGTACGACGGTCGCGAGGCTACGTACGCGGGAGCTCAAACTTTTTCGACGATTGATCTTGTTGGTAATGAGTAACGAGGCTCACTTTGCAACTCGCTGATTATTCGACCAATTTCGCGAAAAAAATGTATTTTCCGGGGGCATTTATATTTCAATTAATTTTCATTGCGATTAAGTTCGAAATAAAAATTTATTTCTCACTCGTACTTCCCTCAGTTCGCGAAGAGTTGTGCAGCGGAAAACTCCAGACTTCTCCTGATAACATTTCATTCCGAGTCGAAAAGTTTGCTCCTTCGAGTTGCGCAAAATTTATTCTCCAACTCGTACATTTCACTTTAACCACAAGCTTATTTTGCCGTTTAATTTTTTTTTTCGTCGAGGCAGAAAAAGATCACCTAGGATTTTTACGATAGAAACGATTATCAAAAAGCTGATGATTTTTTGAAAATACTTTTCGATAAAAAAAAAGTCCAGAAAAATAACTTTAAAATAATATAAAAAGTAGTATTTTTTCGCGCAGACGCACGTGGTCGAATTCGTTCCGAGTGGAATCGTACAGGTGTCTTGCTCGGATCAGAATTGATAGTCGGACAGAACTTGATTGGCTAATGCTCGACCAAAATCATTGGACCAAGCATGAAAATGATGCTTGGACCATGATTAGTTGTCGAGCGTCAACCAACCGTCATATTCGGAAATTTCAAAATTACGAAGTGCCAAATTATTGCAAAGATTTATTTTTATTTTTTTTTCTCTAATTTAAATAATAATGCATTTTTAATAGCATTTTTCGTCTCCACCTGCATTATTTATGTCACATACACAACAATTATTGAATTGAAACACGTTCCGGCTTTCAAATGTTTGTCTAGCATCTGGATCGAACCTACAACTTCCGATTCCAAAATTGAGCGCCCTGCGTACTTGGCGATACTAACACTTGCATAAACTTTCTTTTTTTCGTTCTTTAATCGTGTTATTTCAAGGTATGCCAATAATGCCAATTCGTAAGGTATGCCAATAATGCCAATTCGTAAGGTATGCCAATAATGCCAATTCGTAAGGTATGCCAATAAGCCAATTCGTAAGATATGCCAATAATGCCAATGCCTAAAGTATGCCAATAGGCCAATTTTTAAGGTATGCCAATAATGCCAATTTGTAAGTTATGCCATTAATGCCAATCCTTGAGGTATGCCAATATTGCCAATTCGTGAGGTATGCCAATAATGCCAGTTCGTGAGGTATGCCAATAATGTCAATTCGTAATGTATGCCAATAATGCTAATTCATAAGGTATGCCAATAAGCCAATTTGTAAGGCATGCCAATAATGCAAATTCGTGAGGTATGCCAATAATGCCAATTCTTGGGGTATGACAATAATGCCAATTCGTAAGGTATGCCAATAATGCTTATTCATAAGGTGTGCCAATGTGCCAATTCGTAAGGTATGCCAATAATGCCAATTCGTAAGGCACGCTAATAATGCCAATTCATAAGGTATGCCAATGTGCCAATTCTTAAGGTATGCCAATAATGCTAATTCGTAAGATATACCAATAATGCCAATTCGTAAGGTATGCCACTATGCCAATTTGTAAGATGCAATGTTCATGACGTTCAAGTTTCCACACTTGGAATGCAGCGACAATGTACTCTTTTTGACAACCGAATTTCATTTTCGTTTCATTAATTGGTGTTCCACTTATGGCTACTTTTGCCGACCGTTCGATTGCCATCATTTTTTCAATATTGCCAGAGTTATCGCCGGACTAGAGATTCCCTACCAGCATTTCCTACATCATCCATATTTCATAGTGATACAGCGAAAACTTAGTCATTAGTTGACTTATCTACTAGACATTGATATTCAAATTTCAGCCACGTTTGGTTGGACACATACAGAAATGACAGGGATGAACCGTTGGTGGACAATCGCCTGATACTTGGCCCAGGAGTACGAAGCTTCGATATTCTAGGCTGACCCAAACATTAAAACGATCGAGAAAAGATTCAACTATTGTTTAGGGCTTCGAATAGCTCAAGTTATAGCCAATATAGTTGGATCTTTTCTATCTGGGTCAAGCCTCTACCGATCGTCCAAAAACGGTTGGACATTGGAATTTCTACGTGGGGTAGTGTGAAATCAGGATATTACGAAACGGTGCTGCACAGGGATAAAAAGAACTGCATGTGTCATTGAAAAAAGGAATGCCAAAAAAATGTTGATTTTTTTAAAGACGTTTCGAAAAGTATGTACAAATAAACGTTTATTTGATCGCGGTTAAAAAATGTCTTTTCGCTTAAAAGGTGCATTTTCGAAACGCACCCTATTGTACGTTGGACCGAAGCAAAAGTATTTTCTATAAGTGAATAAAAATGAGTTAAAATTTATTCGAAAAAGGATTAGCTATTATTTAAGGAAAAATTCTAAAATCATTTTTGTTAAAATTTATCTACGAAACGATCGGCTGTTATTCAATAAACAATGATTTAACGAGTGAACACATTTTTTTTCGTGACTCGTAGTGACATTTTTGGAAACACACAAATTTTGAATTTTGCATTGGAAAGATTGGTTTTTGATAAAAGTTTCTTCGAATTACATTGCTATTGAAATTTTGCAAAATTGTGTTGTGCTTGTAACGAAATATCTAATTAACAAATGCACTAGAAATTAAGTGTAGTCATTTAGCGTAATCAAGATTTACTATTTTTCGAAAAATCCAAGAATAAAATTCAAAATGGTTTATTGAGGAATGAAATATTGATGATTAATACGATAAGGAGATCTTTTACGAGATTGTTTATAACAACTTTGTTTATAAATATTTTTCTAAAAAAAAGTTTAAAATCGTCATTATACAATATTTACATTACAGAAACTTGATCAATTAACAATGTCAAGTAAGCTCTATTTAAACCAAAAGTTCGAAAAAACAGATTACCTCCGCTGACCGATTATTCTTTTTCGTCAATCATCGTCTATTTTTCATTTTGCAAATAAACTCTCAATTCAATGATAAAATTATAATTAATTAAAAAGTGGGGTGTTCCATTAAAAAAATAGCAAAGGGTAATTCCAATTGCTAAAATTACATTCTCCAATTCCTGTTTTCTCCAATTTTTGTCTCACTATAAAATGACTCATAATATCGATGAATGAAAATAGATCATGTGATAAATTGAATCGAGGTAATTATGAAGTACCTGACGAGACCGGATGGCCTGGCGTAAGTGAAGTGCGGTATTAAAGCCGCGACGATCACGATCACCGTCACTATCGATCTCAAGTTCGTCCTCATGGTCGTTGATCTTTTCGTTCCGATGTACAAACTCGATCGATCGAAATCGAAAACTCAACGTTCCTCCCTCTTTTTTTTTTTTTTCCAAGCACTGATCAATTTACGGAAAGAGAAATGGATCTCTTTTTGGATCGCACCTTTACACGTAATTCGTGGTTTTTTCGTTTATCGAAGAATCACTGGGTCACGCGATTCGAAAAAAAATAATCATCGAACGAAAAATAATTTGGGATAAAAAATTTAATTTTCAATCACCGAACGCTTTTTTTTATATATATATATTTATATATCTATATATATATATATATATATATGTGTATATATTTATACGTATGTATATGCAAGTGTATATAATGTGGCTCGAGTCTCACTCTTTACCGTTTTGTCTCTTGGTGAACTGTACCATGCTGCTGGTCGCTTCCAGCATATATACTCGTTCGCTCCTTCTTGCCCCCACCCACGGTTTATCCTCCCTCACTTTTATCTCGTGCGCTCGAGCACGCACACACGCGCGTAGATACCCGCGTGGCGGCGTGCTCCGGATCTTTCCCGGAGCCCCGGAAGCCCCCGGAGAAACACCCTCCGTGAAAAAGCTCGGCGTCTTGGCGAATGCCACGGACAGACCAGTTGCGATCACCTCTCGATCGCGCACCTTCTTCTCGATCGAAAATCAAAGGTCCCAATGGTCTCATTTTCGATCATTTTTTCCCTCTCATGGATTCTTTTTCGGTCATTTTATATTCCTTTATTTTTAATGGCCTAATTTATTTGCTACGATTTTTTTAAAATGATGAATTTCGAAAATTTATTTTAGAATATATAAGGTATATTGTTTAATAATAAGTAATAATCTTGAGTGAGATTTCGGAAATGATAGGTTCCATTTTCGATCATTTTTTCCTCTCGTGGACTCTTTTTTCGTCAACTTTTATTCCTCTATTTTTAATTGCCAAATTGTTTTGCTAAGATTTCGAAGAAATTGTGTTTTTCGAAAAAATTTGAAACTTTTACATAATTTAGATTTTTATTTTCAATCGTATTTGAAAAATTTAGAAAATTTATTTTAGAATATATAACGTATATTATTTAATAATAATTAATAATCTTGAGTGATATTTCAGTTCGGTAAAACATTGAACAAAATTATTTTTCCTGCAATCCCGTTAAATAAATTTGTAAACGATATTTATAATAATATTTATTATTACTAATATTATTTATACTGACGTAAAAACAAGTGATGTTTTTTTGGAATCGTGTTTAGCCTCGAAATTTCTTCGATCGGGAGATATACTAATTTCATGATAATGCATAAAAAATATATAAAAATAAATAAAAGTGGACAAAAGTAATGAGGTCATACAGATGTACGTATAATAAAAAATAATTTACAAACATAATTTTTTTTCATTTGAAAAATGTAATCGATAAAAAAAATCGTTTCATCTTATAAAAAGAGAGGGGGATGATTTTAAATATTCCAGAATCCAGGCTATCATTTGATTGGTCTAATAATGGCGTTGATTAATTAGCGCACTGTGATCGGTTATGCAGATTTTTAATTCGATCAACCGATAATTTGCCAGGGAATGCGGATCGATCGAATCAACGTACAATGAAAAAATAAAAATAAAAAGAATGATGCATCACGCATATGCGGAATTGCACCAAATGAAAATATTTTTTTTTACTATCGATTTTTTTTACTAACGATTTTTCGTACGTTTTTTTTTGTAACAGATGTCCCAAAATTCCTAGAAGTCGTTTTGATTCGTTTCGATTGCACCTCATCTACCAAAGTTGCACAATGTTACGCAGATAGTTTCTAGGAACGTTGAGGTATGAGCCAAAAAAATTTCGTCTGGAGAAAGTGGCGGGTTATTCAGACCAGGAGTCATCCGATCAGTTTTTCGATACTTGTACGAACCGGCGCGCGAAACGTGTTGAACGCGACGAATTCGAGCGTCAAATATCATGGGAACACAATTCCGGAAGTAACTACGAAAATTCCTCCCAAATCTATATTTTCTCTGCGATTATCCATAAATGCGTTATAATCATAAATATTCAAATTAATTTTGGTTTCCTAATTGCGAAACGTATTGATAATATTTTAAATACGTAATATACATAAAAATATGTAATATATGCAAGAAGTAATATATGTAAAAATGTTTAGGTACAAACCTTGTTAATCGTTAAATTGGGAAATTAATTGACGAAATTCATTTATTTTCCTGACGCACTTATTGTTTTATTTTTTCTGGATCGATCATCGTTATTTAAGACAATGTTTGGACAATCAGTCACTTGGACAAATTTAAAATATTGTCTTACGAGATTCGTACTTCCTGTCTTTGCTGACGTCATTTAAGTGGTAAAAAAAATTGAGATTGCTTTTCTTCAAGGCCTCGTTACTCATTTTTTTTTTTTGGCACTCGTATGAGACACTGTGCTTTCAATTCGCTCGATGCATATGATTTCATTGTGTTTCGCGTATGCTCAAAAAAAATTAAAATACGAATTTACCATACGTGGAAAATAATACTAGAATTGTATATCTTTCTAAAGATTTTTTTCATAATATTTTTTTCGTAATGATATAATTAAAACGGTGTACACATTTTTATTTGTTATCTCTTCAAGCCACCTACACCCTTGAGGGCTTTTAATTTTCCTCCTTTCTTTTTCTTTGACTTTTTTGTCACTTTTTCTCCCACTTTTCTGCTTAAATACGCCACTTTTCTGCTTTTTCCTTTTCATCGAACCTTATTGCATTTCTAATGCTTTTTTGGGGACTTTTCGTAAAAAAATCGGTCGAACGTCGATCGTAAAATTTTTTAAATTTTAACTTATCGGAAAAATCCTGTGTACGTTTTAAATAGTTGAGGGATCTCTTAAGCCAATAAAAAAAAGGAAAAGACAAATTTACGAAAGAATATTCGCTATTAACATCGGCGTCAATTATTTATATTTATATTTACTCAACGTTTTTGTTCAAATACCCGCTTTTAGTATGTAAATAAATATTCTATAAAAATATAGATATTTATACAGTATATTCTATATTATATAAAAACACATATTAGTATCCGATAAATATTTATTTAAAAAATTGTAGATATCGCACATTTTTTGACAATCGTGTACAAAGAAACAAAAATTATATTTGTCATATACAACAAAGTTTCATTGAAAATATAAAGAACGAAGTTGCTCGAAAAATAAAGTTATAAAATTAACAATATTCTTTCGGACCGTCGATGTATATATTATTTATGAAAGAAACCTCGTTAAAAATTTCATGACGTCAAATAAAAGTGAGAGCACCTATTCATCTTTCAAAAATAAAGAAGATTCAACTTCATTTTTGCTGCAGTATACTTTCGTTTATGAAATAATTTATTCGTGAGTCCTTCAAAAGATTGACGTCACGTTATTCTCGCTCACGATGTTACAAGGAAAAAATCAGAGTCTTGGGCCCGGGCAGTCGTAATTGAGGACAAAATCAAGACATGGTAATAAATTACTCCCAAATAGTACTAATTTTCTAAAAATAGAAAAACATGTGGTAAACGAAATAGTAAACGTTTTGGATTTTTTGAGAGATCCTAATTTTCTAAAAATAGAAAAATATGTGGTACAGGAAATAGTAAACGGTTTGCAATTTTTTTAGAGATCCTAATTTTCTAAAAATAGAAAATATGTGGTAAAGGAAATAGTAAACGGTTTGTAATTTTTTTAGAGATCCTAATTTTCTAAAAATAGAAAAATATGTGGTAAACGAAATAGTGAACGTTTTGCAATTTTTTTAGACATCCTAACTATGCAAAAATATAAAAATATGTAGTAAACGAAATAGAAAACGCTTTGCATTTTTTTTAGAGATCCTAATTTTCTAAAAATATGTGGTAAACGAAATAGTAAATGTTTTGCACTTTTTTACAGATCCTAAGTTTCTAAAAATAGAAAAAATATGGGGTCATCGAAATAGTAAACGTTTTGCATTTTTTTAGAGATCCTAAGTTTTTAAAAATAGAAAAAATATTGGGTAATCGAAATAGTAAACGTTTTGCATTTTTTTGAAAATCATTGCTCCCTATGGAGTAGTGTTTGTACTCCCTCTCTCTCTCTCTTTGTCTCTCTCTCTCTCACTCATTCTCTTTCTCCGTCGTTGATAATAACGAGACGTCTCCCGTTAATAGCGTCATGAATGCGGGTATGCCGATATTATATTATACTTTCACACGAGTGACACGAGACCGCACACGCAGTGCCACCGGTTATTCCATGAACAAGCATGACTCTTCTAAAATTCATTACCTAAGCCCTCATAAGATCGGCATATATCCTACCAATTTCTTATCCCTGTTTCCTCACCGATCATTTTTTTAGTTCATTCAATAGCTACCTGGAATTTGACCCTTTCAAAAAATGCCAATTTTAGTACTCAACGTTTCACTAAATCACCATGGTTTCCTTGCAATAACCAAAAACTAGTTTTTTTTTCTCGAACCTACCTATATAGTTTTTGAATAATTCGCCACGTTTAAATCCAAAAGAAAACATCATCAATCTAATCGAATTTGATTTGCACAGATTCTTTTTTACTCAATGCTCATTTTTTTTCTTACGACGTCCTTAACTTATTTTCCATTCCCCATATGGCTTCTCTTATCAGTATCAAATATTTATCCTTTTTCTTTCTGTAATCTTCCCCTCCACTTCTTTCTATTTTTCTCGTTGCTGACTTTCTCCATTTCCATAAAATACTCACATATCTCTTTTTGCATATGCCCATCAAGAATATTTATAACTTTTCCCTTTATCGTCAAATTATGAAATCCTTAATCCTAGCCCTTATAAGCTCCCAGATTTTTGCACACACTAACAAGTGCACCAACCCCTCATTCTCATTTTCATATTTATGCACCTCAAATTACCCATCTCCACCCCACCCCCCTCCACAACTACGATTTTTCAGCCCTTCCTACATTTCTGCAATCTCGCCCACATATTATTATCCCTTCTCTTTACTCCCTCTTCCAACCAGTATTCCTATGGCTTTTTTTCATTTTCCTTTATATTTTATATTTATATTTTTCATCCGATGTTTATTTTCTTATTTTTTTCCTTGTTCTACTTAAAATTTTTTTTTTAATTTTTCTAATCCTCGTTGTATCATTTTGTCTAATATTTTCACTTCACTTCCCTTCCTTTATCATTTTTATCATTCCTCGTATTTCCATATCCCTTAAAGCTTTCTACAAACGTTTTTCCACATTTTTCCAGGATTTCGTTTGTAATTGATTTCATTTTCCGAAATAAGTTGATTCTTTCCCATTTACACTCCTCCAACCAAAGCTTTTATTGTAAATGTTAACTTTTCTTATTTGTAATATTGGATTTGTATAAAAAATTGAATTTTTATTTTTTCGAAGACCTCTTCGAAAATGTTAATTTATTTGACTATGTTTTTTCACCCATTTCGAATCTCTATGGAATATAATTATTTATAAATTAAAAAAAAATGATTTTACAATCGTCGATAAATAAACGATATACATTATTTTTAATAGTCAATATGGGATTTGAATATTAACTGTACATGTATAGAGGATGTTTGATGCATGATTGACTTTTTTTCAAAATTCGAATACGAAAGCCTTCAGGCGTAAAAATTGTTGAATGAGTGGAGCACGTGTGGATCTCAAACGTTGCAGCAGCGGTCTTACATCAGCGTGTCGGGATGACGACTCAGCGAAGTGTCTCGCGAGTCCGTCTTTCGTTACGACCATGACTTTACCGGTTTCAATCTGGACTTTAGAACGTCTACGTCACGCGGAGTTTTCACGATTGAGCCAACGGATCCTCCCAAAATTCTTCTTGCGTCCCCCTATTTTTTTCTCTCCTGATTTTATTCACTTCGTCGCAACACTTTTCGAGCCTCCTCTTGAGTCATTAAACTTCTCCAGGCGTAGAATTTTCAACGCATCAACAATTCTCAACTTCAAAAACTTATTTTTTTTTATACTTGTAATATTGCATTTTGTCACTCGTACTGCAAAAAATTAGCTAATGACGAGCCATTGAGTGGTTTCAAATTTTTTTTTACTAGGTATTTGCCAGAATTGATAAATAAAATATTCGCATTGTCCCAGTCTATCTAAATCGCTGTCGGTGTCATTTCGAAAGATATCGAGTTCAGTGGTGAAAACTGTCAATTTCCGTATTCCAAAAGTAGGATAATCGTCGACCTCTTCGCGAGTCTTCGAACTCCACCGAGCAAAAATTCTGGAAAAATTAAAGTCTATGAAAGAAACTATCAATTCTGGTTTCCATTTCCGCAATTCTCTTGACTACCCTGAAAAAAATGTTTTAATCATGAAACCAGTAAAACCTGTATCGTATCAGAAAAAGGCAAAAACAGATCGATGATTTCGAAAATGTTCAGTATCGTTATTTCGAGGATTTCCATCGCTCTATCAATTCTCTTTCATTTCCTCACTGAACGATGCAGAAAACAGCAGTCGCATAAAAAAAAATTGCTTAAACAAACCCAAACATAATTTGATTTTGAACGTTGAAAAAACCGGAAACGAACATCGACGTAACCTCAAAAATTTTCGAAATCCGTTTTCTCGGCGTCACGTGGTCTTCGACATGTCCTTAAAATCCAACAGCAATAAGACAATTTTATTTCCATAATCGATCTATTGATTAGGAAAAAATATTTCAAAGCATATCGAGAGAGACGCGTATAGAGATGCTCGAAGGCATTTCTATACGCGTGTCGTGAGAATTTACGAAGTTTCACGAAACCCGACGTAGCAGTCGCTGTCGGGCTCGACATTCGCGCCACTGACCTAGCCCAATCGCTTCGGAGATGCGAGGAAGAACCGGGTGTCGATGGGGCTAACCACGCCGCCAGAAAAGTACAGTACCGAGCTAATGATAGCTACTCGACGTTCCCGGTCCAGTCACTGGCACTCTTCTTTCACTCAAGCGGCAAACGTTCATCCATGCGAGAATGACGCGATGAAAAATCAACTCCAGAGTATAGAGGATTGACGAAGCAGAAATTGACGAAAGTACAAAACGTAAGGAAAAAATAAGAATTCCGACGATTCTTCGTAGACACCCGATTGACGAAACGACGATTCTGCTTAGTAATCTATGATCTATGTGTGCACGAGTATCTTTGTAAATTATGTCATCAGATTTCGTAACGAAATGACAGCGCTGAAAGAGAACGAAGCGAGTGAGGTCTATCAGGTAGTTATAATATAACTAGCTAGTTATATTAGTTATATTAGGTAGAGCTAGTTATATTAGCTAGTTATATTAGTTATATTAGGTAGAGCTAGCTATATTAGCTAGTTATATTAGT